>BMAV01026696.1:205168-218633 GCA_019973955.1 Trichonephila inaurata madagascariensis | reverse complement strand
CGTATTGCAGCTTTAGTGTCAAAGTATATCATTTTGAATTCGATAGATTATATTTATGTGCAGGGGGGGGGGGGGATGAAAATTATGATTGGATATTGGGTCGCAAGTAATGAAACTTTGAGAAGCACTGCTGTAGAGGCAGCGGTTCTTAATGTCATTTGACAGCTATACGTGCAACAGATTTTCAGCTATGAGTGTAACAGCTGTACGTGAAAACTTATATAACTTCACGTGTGTTAGATATTAAATATTAATTATTAATGCCATTTTACAGCTGTACTTGTATAAAAACATTAACATCTCACCTTAGAATACATAACAACTGTTGAGGACCTACCTAGCACTTGAATAAAGGTTAAGTGACAAGAATAACACCTGAAGTGGTTTACCACTGTCCAAACTTTCCCATCCCGCTAACCTGAGAACTTCGTGTTACTATCTATTTAACACACATCAACCTCTTCAGGTCTGCAGTGGTACTAGGACTCTGACCTCAACGAAGCAATGATGACTCAACAGAAACAACGCCGCAAGTCTTCTCGTGAGGTTGGTGTAATGGAAAGAGAGGTGGGAGACTTCCGACCACCCCCAGGGTGTCCTCCCTCACAATTGGGGTGGAAACCTAGTCAAGTCATATTGTCACCTGTATGGTGCTTAAAGCTACGGTTAATGCCAGGTGCACTACTTAGTCCTTTGTCATGATGATTCTGTAGGCCTTTGCCGATCAGGGGGCATTAAACAGCAGCAACAAGGTTGTTTGTTAAAAAGCCACATTATTTACGTCGCATTCAAAACAACACGAAGCTGCTTGGTAATGGACCTTGTAAATCTGAACCCCTTCCAAGTTTCTATTCAAAGTTATACACCTCGCCACCGTCAAAAAATCAGAAGTAAGAAAAAGGAACTAAAAATTTAATCAATTTATAAATAAAAAAATGTTTTTAATAAAAACTAAAGCATTATTGGTTGCATGTTGATTACAAGATTAATTAATGTATTAAATTTACATTGCAATGTAGTATATAATACATTCAAGCATTTTATAATATAGTTGGATTAAAGAAAATATATTATCTTGAGTTCTATAAGAAAATTCCTTATTCAAGTTTTATGCGTTTCTGCTTATTAATCCAACAGTTTCAGGGGGAAAACTTATTTCGGAAAAGAAATAACCGAAATAAAATATATTTTTTTTTAAACTCTGAGGTTAATTAAGAGAAACTTAGAGGCAGTATAGCATGGCTGAATGATTAAAATAATGACACACACCTTGAAACAGATGAGGATTTTAATATCGAAATTTGGCGAACGATACTAATTGTTATCAATTTTCCGCAAGGTTTCCCAAGTAAAAATAAGAATGGGAATCTGGAAGGTTTAAGGTCCGGAAGGCCGATTGTTAACATTGAATACCGCACGTAAAAAAAATATAGCGTATCCAATTACCAAAATGGAGGTTACTATAGATTATTATAGTGCCAAGAATTATTTAATACAGAATATAAATAAAATATCAATTCAGATAAAAATAGAACAAAGGTAAGTTATTGACTTTCCCTGAGTATATGAGCTGACATGCATACATCGAATAATGATATTGTATATGGATAAAAAAAATCGGCTGCATGAAGTAAATGTATCAGACGATTTTCTAATATGATAAATCAGAAAATTAGTTTTTAGAGTTAACAGAGAAAATATATTAATCCCAATCTTTATACATACATATATATATATTCATAATTCTCTACTAAAGAGATATGAATAAACAATAATTATCAAAATTGAAAAAAATCGAAATTGCAAGATAACCAGGCATAAGATTTTAGAAAGGAAATATTAGAAATTAAAATATATATAATAGGGTTTAAAATATAAAATAGTGATGCTACAGTAATTTTAAACATTGTTAACTTAGGACAGCTCTTATATATAAAATAATTTATATAAAAGAGGGGTTCAATATATTTTTTGGCCAGCCAACCTTCCCTCTTTCTGTTAATAACACTGAGCAAAAAACCCTGTTGAAAATAATGGATAGAATATCTAAATCCATAACAAGAAAAATGTAACTTACTCAAAAATTATCTGCAAAATAGCCTGCGCTAAATCTGAGTACAATAAACAAGTTATTGCCAGATTCTGGATCCAAATGCGAATTCAAAGCATAAGAATGGCTGAATAGTAGCAACAAAAGTATGAAAATAATAGAAATAAAAAAATTAAAAAATGTGTATGTATACTAACATTACCTTAGGGACATTAGGAATATAAATGTCTATAAATCTTTAAAAAAATCATTACGGTAAAATAAAACTAAGAGAATAAGTCATTTTATCAAATATTAGAATATGAAGGTAACTATATCTATCTAGGAAAAATGATAAATTTATAATAATAAACTGAGAAATTTTAATCCTTACTACTTAGAATTTCTTTATTCAAATAATTATTAGTAAAATTAATTAATTAAAACTTATAGACACGAAATTTTGCATGCATGTTTACGTTGTTGAGTAAAGATCCAATATGAGCGGATTTTGCGAAGCTCCGTGCCCAATGAAAGTTTCACTAAAGTTAAAGGCAAAAGATTTATTTTTTAAATATACGACTCACAGACTTGAAACTTGGCAAACATGTTTCTTTTGTTTAGTGAAACTCCGCTTAGAACGGATTTTGCCAAAATCGATCGCCAAGAAAAGTTACAGTAGAGGTGGGGGAAGGCATTGTGTGTAGATAAAAAAAATCAGTTTTTGACCTACAAACTTTAAATTTGTTTAGAATCGAGTAAAGATACGCTAAACAGGGCTTTGCGAAACTCTAGCCCCACTGAGGTTTTAAAAGCGCAATGGGTAACAATTCTAGCTTTTAAACTTTAAGACCTACAAACTGAACATTTGCCAAACGTGTTTCCTCTGTGTAGTAGATAGCTGGTAAGAACGGGTTTTGCAAAAATAGACACTCAAGGGTAATTACGGTGAGGGAGGGAGGTGGGGGCTTTTAAATAAAAAAAATTCTTTCGAAAGATATTTAATATATGTAATTATTTATCACTTACAATAAGATATTGCGACGGGTCTTTATCGCGACTTCCACTAATTGTCCTTTTGGGATTTCTTTGGGGCCAGAATGGCAATTCTTTCCAACTAACTCAAGAAAAGAACGTGTTTATGTAAATTAGGAATTATATATATTGGAATGTTAGCATTCGCAATGAATGCTAACATTCCATGCTAAGTGGAGAAGTAATGCTAGAAGTGATTGCTAAGTGAATCTCTGAGCGCTAAGTCAACTAAACTAAGTGAAGTGAGATAAGGTTCTAGAAGAAAAGTTTTAATTCGGTACGTCGTCTAGTAATGCCAGTCTAGTTGAATTACAAGTGGATCCGAGACAAGAGGAACATTGCCTTGGCCAGAGCAAGTCAGATTAAAAGTTAGCTTGAAGATTTAAGGACCGTAGCTGTGCATGAAACAAATTAGCGGTAAGCTTATTCAATTAAACTCTGAGGGTAGAGTAGTTACTATTCGTATAGAAATTAATCTATAAAGATAGATTCAGTGTTATTCATCAGTAATACGTATTGTGTCTACTCACTCTTAATCATCATTCTCTTAGACTAGTATTGCCGTTGTATTGTAAATAAACTAAGAACATAATAAACTGATTTTAGTATGGCAGAATTTAGTGGTTCTTCTTTCCTTCCCTCAGACATTGGTCGCAAGAATAGTGGAAAAAGGGTATCCCCAACAGAGGGGACACCTCTTGTAAGGGCTCCACCCTCGAGTGTCCTTCTCCTAGATTACCAGCGTGAGCTAGAGGTGTAGGAATAAATGAAGAACTAGACGCTGCCATGATCTTAATATAACTTTATTAAGATCTCAACTTATACCAATAACAGACTAGATACTAATATGATATGCGAGAGAATCTACGGTGGATTAACACACAATATATATATACCGAAATAACGTAACCCGGACCACTATCAATAACTAACTCGCCTAAGCTCAATTCAAATGCGATCACAGATCCGAATATTTAAATGGTCACTCCTACCTTTAATGTCCCAAGACGTATCAATCTATGTGATTCTAGTTGAAGTTGAGATTCACTGGCGTGCAATGGTATGCACCTTGACTAAGGGCTCTCTGTACCAAGTAACCTCTCTTGACTGTCACCTAACTTCGCAAAATACTCTTCACACTTGCCACACGCACTAACATAACATTCCCAAAATGCCACCCAGCTTACTCTAAACTTCTGTTATTTAAAAGCTTCCTAATTTGCATCTTTCCTTCACTTCTTGGATTGGTTGGAAAAGAGTTGCCATTCATTCTGGCCCCAGAGAACCCAAAAGGATATGTTAATGAAAAAACGAGTGAGCCCGTCACACACAATGCTAAATTGTGTAATTAAACATTTTTCTTAGTACTTTTAAAATTAGTATTAAAGCTAACCTAGTAAAAACCAAAGAGACTTAAAGGCTAAAGGCAAAATATTACATTATGTTAGAAGACTCAGTGTAGGCGTTGTAAAGATGCTTGAATCATTGAATATTGTATAACGCCCACACTACTTACATTTTGATTAGCTGAAAAATATTTAAATAATTGAATTAACACAAAATCATTGATTATAAAATGTAATACTCCATTCTTTTGAATTACATTCACTGGAAATGTAAATATTCAGTATATAGGAAAGATAAATAATGTATGTAAAAGAGAATGTATTTGAAAAATAGGGTTTTAAAATTAAGAATTACATTATTACACTCTCGGTGTGTAATTTCATTCAGATAGTTAAGAATATATTTTAATTCCTACGCATCATATTTTTTAACAATTCCAGAATTCTGAATTTTAGTATCAATTTTTTACTGACTGTTTATCAATGAAAATTAAATTATATTTGAACTCATAAATATATTTTAAACGCGTCATTTTATACGTTTTAAGATACTCCTATTATATAAATCTCAAATACAGACATATTTTATAAAAACAATAATCTTTTTTTAATCAATTATAACATAAATTTTTTAGAGTACCTCTAGTAAAGAAGTATGTAGAATTATATTGTAATTTTGTATGAATTATTTGAATACATTATTAGATTAAGACTCCCGTTTATCGTGTGTTTTGAATTAATAGAAATAATTCTAATTCGAAAAATTATCGATTTTTTTCTCAAATCATTTATATTTCAATGAAATTTGAATGCTTCAAATTTCGTTTGTAAAAAAAAAAAAAAATACAACGTAAATTTTCATCTGTTCATATTTTCCTTCCATATTTTGTTAATTTAAAATAATAACATGCAGACTTTTCTAACTTTTGAAAAATGTCTTTAATAATTTATTAACACTAATGCAAAAAGAAAAATTGAACATTAGTCTTCCAAAAACTTACTCTTCAAGAATCCCGATTCTAAATTTATTTCAACTGAATAATCCAGATTTAAAAAGGTAAGAGAAATTACACACGATCATCTTAACGTTGGAAATTAAAAAGCTATTAAAAAAAATTATTCGTTAGAATACAAAGCAATTAGGAAGCAAAAGTTTGGCAAGAGACAACATAATATATATATATATAGAGAGAGAGATCGAGAAAAAACCCTTCCCCAAAGCAGCCATAAGATAATCAAAACTGACTAAAGAGCGGGTTCAAAGAGCTTCCAAGAGCCGCATTTCATGCTTTATGATCAAGTAAGCGTTATTCTGTAGAATACCTAGCTAAATCTTAGAATTCAATAATTTTATCTGCTTTAACTAACTTGTCCAGTTATTTCATGAAATAACTCATTATTGTACCAAATAACGGATTTCACACTTCAACGGTGACATATATACTCGTATATATATATATATATAGAAATCCACGGAAATTCTAGTACATTAGTACAATTTACTATAGATCTTTAAATAGCCTATTTGCACTGCACACAGATATGAGTTGTTGCTGCAATATCCTTGTCCTATTTGGCTATTCATTTGGATTATATCACGCCGTATAAGTCAAAGACGATTTCATAGACTGTTTATCGAACATATATTGATTTTACATTTATGTCATATAGAAAGGCAGAGTAGAATATTTCAGTTAGGTTGTCATCGCTTTGACCTTTAACCACTGATTTACGGAGCTAAATCACGATCAATTCGTAAACATAACCCATTAAGTGAATGTGATCGGATTGCAAATAGGCTTTACTGGCCAGATTCGAAGCTATAACAATAGATAGTGATTAGTATGACTTATTTGTACTCTTCTTACGTTCGCTTAAAGCTTCTGTACATGTCACCACTTGGCTTTTGAATTATGATGTAGTTATGATGTATAACTTAAGTAGCAAAAAGTTGAATAGTGTGTTTTATGAAGTAGATAATATTTATTGAAGATTGTTGTGGTTATCTTTGTATCTATAGTGTATCATTTGTCTCGTATGTAAGCCAAAAATTCACCATTAAACTACGCCTAATTTCTTTTTAGATTGATATTCTTGACTGCTGTAGATATTAGTATACCTCATTCCAATAATTTCATAGTACTGAACTAAAATGTAATATCCTAATTTAAATATTGTTAGTAAACTAAACATATTAGGTTCTTACTTATTATATCGTCGACCAATTTCGCCAAATCAAAAGACAGTGTCATATGTGATATATAACCAATACTGGAAACGGTTCCCACGCATGCTCTACAATAATAACAATAATGGAAGCATTTGGCAACATTTTTCGAATTGGCGATGTCTTTTCGACTGGCAATATTGGTTGGGGATATAATGAGTACAGGTATAAGACAGAATAATAGGAATATCCATTTAAACATGAGTCGTCCTTCGACCGTCCAATAAAAGGAAGTCACATGTCACAACAGAGTACCACGTAATGACAGCTAAAACGAAGGTATCAGTCAAGCATTTGACAGTGTGAGAGTTACATGAGAAAATTATGTTCATAGCAAAGCATGATTATGTCCGACATCTCCGACGTGAAAAGAGGAATGATAATTGGGGAGTTCGCCTCGCTGGAGCGTCAGTGTCCAGAACAGCCAACCTTGTAGATCTTTCAAAGACCACTGTGTCGTAATTTATAAAAAATCTACACAAGTATGAGTAAGGTGTCTTCTGTGAAGCACAGCAGTGGGCGAAAGCCGAAGTTGAAGGACCGTGAGAGACACCCGAGGATAGTCACCCGAAAACTCAACATTACACTACTGCAGAAGATAATTTCCAGGATGAATACCCACCTTCAACACCCCGTATCCATGAAAACTATTTAGAGGGAGCTGCATGATGCGAACATTCATGGCAGAGTAGCTATTCCAAAACCGTTAGTTTCGACACGGAATTCTATGAAGAGTCCAGAGTGGAGCCAAGATCATCTAACTGGACACAATTTCAATGGGAACATACCATTTAGTCTGATGAATCATTATTTACACTATTCTAGACCACTGGACGAGTGTTCGTCTCGTAAACAGCAGCAGAATTGTTTCATATTGACTGCCTGGTTCCAACCGTGAAATATAGAGGAGGTTCTCTGCGATGGTGTGGCGTTCAATATCTTCACGTGGTTGGGGCCTCACATTGTTCTTGAGGGAGATGATCACAGGCGAACATTATCGAAGCAGTTTCGAAGATCATCACACTCTATGCCTCAGACTCTCTTTCCGTAAGAACGTCCTGTGTTCCAAGAAGACAACACCCCTTTTCACACGTTTCTTTGTGATCAAACATGATTACATGAGCATGATGATTAAGTGGAGCATCTAAAGAAGTCTCTTTAGTCACTTGATTTAAGCTTCTTTGAATGTTTATGGGTTTTTTTAGAACAAAGTCTGTGCTCGGTATCCTCCTCCACGTATACAATTTGTACTACAGACGGCTCTGCACAAGGAATGAATTTGAATCCTGATGAACTTTATTCAAGACCTTTATTTATGAATCCCAAGTCAAATGAAAGCTGTATGTCAGGCCAAAGGTGACCCAATTCCTTACTAATAAATATTTCATTTTTTCTCACAGGTATTCCTGTTACTTATCCTATACCTGTTAGTACTAAATAGGATTTTAAATATTATTTATATTTCTTATTTCGAACTTTAATTCTTTTTAGTTTTAGATTAACGGAACTTTTTGTGCGCTAGATAAAAAACATTACTTTTGATTTTTTCACGAAGTATTTATCTCAATATGTTGTATTATATTTTAATCCTCTTAATTAATGTTTTATTGTTCATTTCTTTTTTTTTTTTTAATTTCTTTTTTAAAATTGCCCAACATTCCGTTATTATTCAGGTTTAAGCTTTAAGTCATATCTAAACAAATATTGTTTATAAAAACTGTTTATTCTCACTTTAAATTAGGTGATAGGAACTGTACCAAAGAATACTTGAGAATATTATTTTTAATTCAGTGTACATTGTAATAATCACAACCGCGTTCCTCAAAATTAAACAAATACTCTGATGGTAAACGTAACGATCTCAAATAAGGGGTCAACTTAAATCTAAATAACTTTGAATAAAATTGATACTCATGTTCAGTCAGAATTTTGAGAGGTACTATACCTGAATTCCACTGCATTATTCTTAAAATAATTTTTCAAATCATACACTAACTAGAAGTAAATTTGCGTAAAAATACGTACTCTTCCACAAGGCTCATAGGACGTTAAAGTTTAGTATAGAAAAAAGTCACCTGCTGCATTTTCTACAATTTTTTTTTATACAATATCCAAAATACAAGGAGTATTCAATAGAAATGGTACAAAACAACATTTTGGGTATGAATAAAGACTACTCAAAGAATACACCATAGGCTTGAGCACAATGATCCCATTAATTAATGGGCCGAATGATCCCTTAGTTCCAGAGTTTCAGTGGGCATGAAGAGAATCAGTCCTTCACAGCGTCCTTGAGTTCATCATCCAACTTGATGAGTTTCCCTTTCAGATCGTTTTCAGGGGATAAAACACATGGAAATTGCAGTGCGAGGCAAATTATCAAGCTGCTTCCTCTTGAAATTAGCCAGTTCAGCATGGGTGGCCCTGGAGACGTGTGTATGCGCGTTATCATGGAGAAAGGCCATACCCTCCATGGCGATAAATACCGGCCGGTTTAACATCTTTGGCAGTCAGAAATCGGATAACGCCTCGTTGCTCCTCAAGCAGAATTTTGTAATGTGGACACCATCATGTCCTCACACACCTTCCCACTTCAATTGGGTAGGACTTTTTAGAAAATCCGTCGCATTTTAGAGCTCCTGCGCATACTCCGATCCCCGCCGAATTCCCCATCAGAATTCGTCGATGTCTTGCCACGTTCTCCCATAATGGCATATGTAAATACGAGTATGTCAACAGTTGTGCTGTTACCACGTTTCGTACATTTTCATTTGAACACCCCTTGTAAATTCGTAAATAGCGAATGCCCTATATGGTTGTTAACGTAAATGACTATTAAAGTAGAACACAAGGACCAATGGCATCAAACCTCGTAGCTCTGACTCTCAGTCAAATATCGAAGTAGTTGCAATTGTGAAAAACTAAATGATAAAACTTCCTTTTGCAAGCATCTTATCTGCTAAATCAATTTAATTGCAAAATATTAAATCAATCCTTTTGCCTTACGTCCATTACTTCTTCATACATTAAATGCTTCTGAAAAAACAAAGAGTTCTTTCTGCTAGATTTTGACATTTTAAATTGAAATTTTTTGAAATTTAAACCATATTCAGTATCAAATACGAAAGTAAAAAAAAGTTATGAAATGTTTTATCAAAATATCATTTTGTCTTTCGGATCCAAAAAGATACCATCAGAAGAAAACACGCTCTCCATAAGCCTTGTTTCATAATTTGTTTTCTAAATTTTTTGAAACAGAAATATCATTTGAAATAAAATGTAGTTGAATATTTCCTTGAAAAGCTTTAATGTTTTCTCTTCAATCTCCATATTTTAAAAGAAGTCAATTTAATATTTCCGGAATTTTATTTAAATAGTCTGAGGTTAAAATAAAATGAAACTATAGCAAGTTTTTTTTTTTTAAATCTATTCTATGGATGTATAGGTAGATATAACAGCCGTTGCATAGATAAAAATCATTAAGCTTTTAATATGTACAAATATTTAAGTTACATTGTACAAAACATTTATTGTGCATGTTTCCTCAACTAATATGAAAGAACTGTTTTTTAAATAAGTGTTTGTATGTGTTATTTAGAAGATTTCCAATAAGGTAAGCAAATATATGAGTGTGTATATTTCTATTATCTTTGCAAAATTTTATTTACAGCACATTCAAATTTTTATTTAAAATATGCAGATTGCTACAAAGCATATTTTTCTTTAGCAAAGGTTAGATTTTTAAAAGCTTAAATCTGTCTGTAAATTAATAATATATATTAGATGTAAAATTGTTTAACAAAGAAATGAAAAAAAAAATTACTTTAAGCATCATATATTAAACGTGGATAAAGAAAAGGGCATTATCTTCCTTTTAAAAGTCAATTTCATTTCTTACCAGAATATTTAAATGCCAATAAAATGCGTAGATTTTTTTTGCTCAAGTAAATAATTTTTGCTCATATTATTTATTGGACTATGAAAAAATAACCTTTCCATTATTTTTTTCCTGGTTTCAAATTTAATAAGCAGTGCACAAAACAATAAAATAAGATAAGAAATTTTCCTTTCAAATAGTCTATAGTTTCAAATAGTTAATATCTATATGCAGCTGAAAATACTTTTTTCAGTTGCATATACATATAGAAAATTAAAAATGTTAATTTTATTTTTAGCTAAGTTTTATAAAATGTAAATGTAAAAAGTGAAATTTGAAATTAATAAAATCATAATTTGAAATGAAACAGAACACTGTAGCATAACAATGGCATAAAAAAATTATGTTTTATTAATCATATTGGCTTAGTAATTTTAATATACAACAGTAGAAAATTTGGACCTCATAGCCTTCGCTGCAGAAAGGGTATTTTGGCCAGGAAGTGCTTGCGAGCAATAAGAGAATATTCCTTTCAATAATTCATGTAAGGTTCACTTTATATCGATGAAATAATTGTGATCGTTTTGCTTATGTTTATTTGTGAAAATGAAATTTGGTATTAATGAAGAACAGAAATGGTTGTAATTGAAATGTATTAAGATGCCGATTTATGAATAAATGTTTATCTTTTAATTAGTACTTTTATTGGCATACTAAAATCATTCACGTTGATTCTAAATCAACCATATATACAATAGCTGATGTGACCTTGATGAGAGATTTGGTGACAGCAAAACAGGTGCCCTAAGATAAATCGAGAAGTTTCTAGGCTCGCTATTTGAATAGATAACACTAGATGCCACTAGAACGAGTTTGTCAAACTCAAAGGCTAACTTGGGCCAAGCAAACAAGTTTTAACTTGGGGTGGGTCGGAAGAAAACTCAATATTTATAGAAAAGTAGTTTATTTTGAATAATGCATTATAATAAACATATATAAAAGAACAAGAAAAATTTATAGATTGACATCTCTTCTCTGTTACTGTCTTTACTATTTCAGCAGAAATTTTTATATTTTATTTTATATTGCTGTGTGCCGATATACTGGTCGGGCCGCAAGAATGTTCGTTGAAGGCCGCATGTGGCCCGCGGGCAGCGAGTTTGACACCCCTGCTCTAGAATATATTTCAGATCCTATACAAGAATTGCTGTGGCACCAAATTCAGTGTTAGTTTGGCAGGGAACATGGGCTTCATTTGCTTCATGTGATTTTGTTATTTCGAATTTCAAATGCTGTCTTCTGAGTTGTGTGACCTTTTAATTTGTAACATTGCAGATTTATAAGTGTACTAATTTTTAATTGAAAATAAATCTGTTGTATTCACTTGAGACTGGGATAAAATCTCAATTGATTATAAAAGAATCTGCTTAATAATTTTATGGATTTATTTACATTTGAAAAATGTTTAAATACGCAACGGCACACAATTTTTGGTGCCTCAAAAGAAAATAGTGGATAAAATGATAAAATATGTAATGACTACGTATGTAAGATTTATTGCTTAGTGAGATAAATTTGATTTATAATAGTACCAAACATTAACTGCTTCTAAAATGTGTCATATTAGTACCCAATAAGTACTTACCGAAGAAATATGAGTTTTCATTTATTTCTAATAAATATATCAGATTTATAACACTTATTTGAACTAGATTTATCGTAAAATCCGGCGCGTATAACGCGCATTTTTAAAGCAAAAAATACGATCAAAATTTAAGGGTGCGCGTTATACGACTGGAATGAAAATGAGAGCTTTAAAAACAAAAAAAGATGAGCATAGAAAAAAATTAGACTTCTGTATTTATCGATATACTGTTAATTTTTAAGAAATGACATTCCTTATGAACTTAATAGGTTGTAGCTCTAAAAATAGACTTTTTTTAAAAAATTTTTTATATATATAAATCTTGGAATAATACCTAGAATAAATGACAACCAAACATAAAATATTTCGCACATACATTTCAGATTTCTTCGTAAAAAAGAGTGTGCACATTATACATCGAATATCCCTAAAAATTAAAATTTGCAGATTGAAAGTATAGGTGCGTGTTATACGACGGTGCGCGTTATACGCTGGATTTTACGGTAGGTATGAATTTTACATATGAAGTGGTTTAAATAAAACTGAATTTTGTTACATGAATGATATATTTTTCGATGTATATTCAAAATAAAAAGTCATCTTATAGAATATGTACACAATTATCATGAATTACAGTAACTTTTACAATATTTAGAATTATTGATATTATTTTAAGAAAAATGGTTATGAAAAATATCACACCAATAAAAAAAATAATTTAAAGAATAGAAGGAATTTTGCATCATTAAATAATACAAAATATCGGGAAAAAATGTGTTACAATACATTAAAAACTGGATAGAAGAATTTTCGAAAATAAAAGCAAATTAATTAGAGTGATAAAGACAGTTTTCACCCGATTTTTTCGATTAAAAAAAATTTCTTCTGCAAATATTTGAGTTTTAAACACGATTCTTTTCTTCAAGAGAATGTAGAAAAGTATATATATATATATATATAATCCACTTTAGTACCCTTTTAAATAATATCCTTTAAATAACTTTTAATCCTTTGTTTCAGGACTAACGCATTAATCTTAATCGTAATCGAATAGTAACATTGCATCAGAAAACTCCCGCCCGTTTCTAACAAATCATGTCTACTGTTAGAAAGGAGTCACGCGACCTTCACAGCCGGTATAAAAGCGAAAGTTCTTTTGTGCTCACTCTCTTTGACTTAGTTTTCGTTTTATGAAATGTTGATGCTGCTTATCGCTTCTTCTATGTGTGTGCGCATTCCATTTACTTAATTATTCTATATGATATTAAACTTCATATGTCTCTAACCAAGAATAAGAGAAGATTAA
>BMAV01026696.1:173273-183430 GCA_019973955.1 Trichonephila inaurata madagascariensis | reverse complement strand
AAGAAATTAATCACAGCAATTACAAAGGATAAAAAAGAATACCGTGTAGAGTCATTTAACTGTCTTACAATTTTAGTATAATCCCTCAAGATACACATTTGCGCGAAAAGCAAATAGTCAATAAGTCAAAGAACAAGTTCGTCGAAAGATTCCCGGAGAACTAGTAAGTGAAATAACATAAACAGGAGTTCGAATAACGTACTAGAAAACGAAAGAAATAATAATAATAAAAAAAAAAAAAATAGAGGAAGGAGAGAATGTCTCTCTTCTTCAGATTTGGAATAACAGCAATGCGCCATATTTACTTTCGGGTTAGATCTTTCATCCCACCCATCCAGAAAAAAAAATCTACATGAGAGCTAAGTAAATACTTCTTAGTTGCGAATATTCAGAAGCAGCGATTTACAGAATCTGGAGTAAATTCCTTTGAAAACATGGACGTATGCTTTCGATAATTTTTCTCCGTTGTTGTTCGGTGCTACAGAAATTGGAATGGGAGAAAGAAGTGGAAGAGAAATATAGAATCGCTTGTTTGAGTTCGAAGATACTACTTCCGTTCGTGTTGTTGGATACCGGATTTGAGAGATTTTGGAACTGATTGTAGGAAAAAATATGTATATTGTTGTTTGTTTTGTTTTACAATTGTATTCAAATGGAAAGAATATTTTAAATCTCGGATATTGGAAGGAATCAATGTCATCGAATTATCAGAGGTAATTTGAGGATTACAAAATGTGATTCAAAATCGCTTTACAAAGACATTTAGAATTCGGTAACAATAGGGGACAAAGTATATATCTGAATTTTCATAGAAGTAGGGTTAGCGTAATATTCTTTCCTAGCATTAAGGTTTTCGAATATATTTTTTATACTGAAACGTATTATGATAATAAAGAGGTATACAAAAGTTTTTTCAATCGTATGTATACTAAGTATCAATTTTATATTTAATTTGTAAGTATAAAATTGAATAGTTAACTACAAATAAAGTTAGTACTTTTCCGTTTCGCAAGTGATAAAATGCCCAAAAATGATACAACCAACGACAAACTCAATATTCCTGCTGGTAACCTTTAGCCATCATATTTTGAAAACACAAGGCGTGGTTTTTCTTCTCAATAACTTCTTCTTCATAATACATAAAAAATGGGTGAACACACAAATGAGAAATACTATTTATTAATGCTTTTTTATGTGTATATATGTTGTGTGGCCAATAACTACTATTCGGCGAGATTTGCGCCGGTAATACGACGAAGTACCGTACAGTTTAATGTGGTAAGTGATCGAGATTTTTAATCCCAAAACCCGATTTTTTTCTTATTTCTGTTTGTTTTGTAGAATTTTAAACGACAAGCAATTCTATTTTTAACGTAAAAAATTAGTTCCAGGTGCATTCGAAAGAAATAGTTCAATTTTTTTTTCAAAATATTTATGCCAAGGTTAAATGAGCTCAATGCCGTGCTTACTTTTTCTAAACACAATCAGCTTTAAAATTAACTCCACTTCATTAATTATATTATGAGTTTGAACATTTCTGATTATAATGATCTATTCCATTCTCTAATTATAATATTTATAATAACGTTCATGATCAGGAATACCATTTTTTAAAAATTTTGTAAGCGGATATTCTACAATAGAGTAAATTCACAAGGACTAAAAGAGAACACAACTCGTACTTCTCACACAATATAATGTGGTTACACTCAAAAAACGTGTGATTAACAGCCCGTTTCAAGTTTTCTCCCTTCTAAAAACTCTCTCATCCTCTCTGTCCCCTTTTTGGTCAGTGACCTTGCACTACCTATGAAGAGAGAGACTGCCCATTGACAGACTGTCCTAGAGTCAAAAGGAGTGAAAAGATTGCAGACTTGAAAATGCACGGGTAGATGAACCTGATAATGTAAGCTTATAATCTGGTATGTTTTAGTTTTAGGTACATTTTAACGAAATTGATGTTTTCTCCCAAATGTATTTTATTTTAGCAAAGAGAGCACATTTTCTTCAAATATGCTCATTTAATCATTATGAAACTTTGGTACACTGGTTAAATATAGACAAATGCATATTTAACTACATCAATTGTAGTTTTATTGTTTTAAAAAATTGCTGACTTAAAATTTGTTAGAAAATCATTTTTAGAATTCATTTACAAAGTTACAATTAATAATATTAATGCTCTGAACGAAATCTGTGGATTTTGGATAATTTTCCTGATGGAAGCAAACTCTTTCCTGTACCATTTCTTTCGAAAGCAAGTGAACAACTTGAATGATAAGAATTTCATACGAATAAAATCAGATGACACTCTTTCATTTGGAAGTATAAAAAAAGTCTCGTTTTGCATAGCATAGTTCATTTTAAAAAGTCTGAAAGATTTTACAAAATGAAACGATCTAAATTAGTGAGTTTAAAGTATGAGCTATCATAAACGCTACTAAGGAAAACACATTAAAAGTTGGTGCTGAGTTGTATGATTCCTTCTTATTCATCTCAGTGTTTAAAATATGCCATCAGACTTATAAAAATCAGAAAAATGGCACTTATACATAAATCGAAAATACGTGGTCGTGGAAGTTGTCCATTTAAGAGCTAATAACACTAAAAAATCGTTTGGAATTTTAGTGTGAATAACTTTCGAAGTTTTTGGAGTATCACACACACACATGCCATGATTAGTATCAAAATGCTCTGAGCATGAATTTTTTTTTATTTATATATTTTTTCAAAACTCGGAAAATTTGAAGATTAACACCTCTCAGACCCCTTAAAGAAAACATTTAATGTATTTTTCCTTAAAAAAGAAGTTATTGCATCTCATAAAAGAAAAATGAATATTCTTCTGTAAATGGAATTTCTAATGAAATTAAGGGCTCAGTTACACAAATATAAAAAAATGTACCCCTAGAAGAACATCCAAGCACGTTATGTACAATTAAAATTAAGTAGATCGAATAACAATTTTCAAAAGTTCCCAAGACCTTTGAGGAAGAATTTGTGGTTAGAATAATTGATAATAATATTTGTAACGAAATAAGAACTTACTGCGGTTCTTTGAATATTTTTTTTCTATGTCATGTAATAGTGAGAAATTTCTTCTCTTAACTTAAAATAAACATTGAGTTCTAAAGTTAGATTGGAATAAACTTCAATGTAAGTGTACAATGTTTATAATATTTTGAAAGGGATTAAAAGAATACCTGAAGTATCTTAGCTTTTTTAATAATCGTTAATTTTTAAAAAAAAAACGCAAGCAAAATAATTTTACTTAGTTCTTTTAAACAAAGGATTTTTTTTCCATTTCTCACAAAACTAATTTCTTCTTCAATGAGTTCTTTCTTTAACTATGAAAATAAATTAGGAAGGAAGAGAGAGCCAGGCAGTAATGAAGAAAATAAGGGAATGTATATAATGTATAAATACTTCTTTCTCGTATATTAAATAACCACAATGTTTATTTTGGTCTGAAAAATTAGTTTGTATTATGATACTTTTGAAGAAAGGTTTATTAACGTAATTGTAAAATTTTGCGTACAGGTAGTTAAGGGAATACATTAAGTATTCTAAATATATAGAATTTATACTGAAAAGAAAAGTTTTTTTTTCCTGGACCATATTCACGGCTCTTTTTTAAGGAGGGAATCTTTTCGGAAGCCTTTATTTTATTGATAGTACTATATAACAAATTGTGATAGGAATAATTCTTTTCCTATTGTGTGTGTGTGCGTGCACACATATTTTCTTCATATAATAAGATGTTAAAATCTCAATACAATAATATGAAGCTAAATGAAGATTGAAGAAATAATACAGAAATGTGTAAAATAGACTCTACAATTCACTTCTAAGAAGTTTATATTGTATAAAATTAAATAATAAAACAAAAATGTTGCTCTATTTTCACTTCTAATAAAAGTATTCCGACTTTTTTTGTAAAATTTACATCTCCTATCGCTGAATAAAACATGTTTCAGAGATACATTAGGAAAATGTATAGAAAACACGTATAGGAAAATGTTAAAATATAAAGCTTATGCATTACATATTTTAAAGGACAAAATTCGCATATATAAGAACGGAGTTGAGATAGATGAATTGTATGCAGACACACATGTAAAGTAATTTAGATATTTTGAATGATTTTTTAACTCTTTATCTACCGACGGTACTTATATGTACCACTCACTTTAAAATAACATAGAATAATCAATTTTGCGAATATTCTGACAATACTTTGCAGGAATATTTTTTGAAATCCACTCTTCCAAGATATATGGCAGCACAGGTTCTATGTTGAGTATTTTAGCGGAAAAGGCGAATAGTTTTATAGAAGAAATTGCGCTTTCGGCTGACGGCGTTTTCAGCGGATTGCAAAGATTATCATTTGTGTCCCGAAAAAATAGTTAATATCCAAAATTTTAATGTCTTATTCTTTTTGTATGTTAATGAGGACCTTAGAAAACGATTTGACTTTTTATTTTAAGTGAACAGTGTATATAATCAATTTTACAGTGGAATATCTTTAATTAAATAATTAGCTCTAACGGATTAAATTTCCAAAAGTGGAGTATTTCGTTTAAGTATATCCCTTAATTTTTAATGCAGTGATCCAAAAAAAAAAAATATTGCACGAAAAAAACTGCAATAAATCATAATGAGGTAGAAAGTGTATCGAATTTTGGAGCACACTAGATTACATAAATCAATAAGTTATAAATGTTTCCTTTTTAACTAAGTTGAGTACATTTTAATAAAAGGTCCCTTTAAGAGGTAAAAGTGTATATATTACAAATCTTACTAAGAAAGGAAAACTTACCGGTCGTAGATCCAAACATGTGATACCAGAATATAAAACAGCCCCCACTATATTCGGGTGGATAAACAGGTGAAAATAATCTTGCCGTATCATTCACTGCTCTTGGAGCTGAAGCTTCCATGTATAGGTAAAAACCTAAAATTAATTTTAAAAGAATATACTATAACACCATTATCAAATGTATGTCTGGATTTAAATATATTCAATTATAAATTTGATACAGCTTTGCTTCTCTCTATAAGATGCGTTATAATGATCTTTTAAAATAAGGAAGAGAAATCATCATATTTTGAGATTAAAAATATAAACTCATAAATTATAGAAATATTAGAATAATAAATTACATAAAAGTTATAAAACTGTTGGACAAAAATTCCATTTAAATTATATTTAATGTGATTGCCACAAAATTTACTTCCATATGAAAATAAATAAAATGAGTCTATTTTTAGAAATGAATCATTAAAGATTGCCGAAGAATTTCTGTTAGAGTAACATGAATTTTATTATTTTTATCTCATTTTCTTTATTTCCAGAGACAAAAAGGCAACAGATAAAAAAGGGCTGTATGTTCTATTTTTAAGTCATTTTTATGTTTAATTTTTGTATCAATTTTAATAGTTAGGGAAAAAAACATCAACGTTTTACATATAATTATTGTCGTAATTAAAATCAGTATATAGAAAAACAAATAACTTAAACTGAAAGGAGTTTTATTTATCTTATAATAAATTTTAATTCTAAATAACTTAAAAACATCATCTATTTTTCCATGTGAAATAAATGTAGGCGGAATCTTTAGATATTACTCATTATTAAAACGTCTTTTTAAAAATTCTGAAAAAGTATGTGTTCAATAAACAATGGTGTAAAAAACAGCCCATATATAGAAGTATACGGAAGGAATCTTAGCTGGAGACGTTTTCGAATAATCAAAAAAGAAAAATAAGAAAATATGTTATTTAAAATTTTAATACAGTAATTCTCCGATTTACCGAACTCCTATTTAACGAATTTTGCAATTTAACAAATTTTTCTCTTTCCCTGATTCAAATAATGGCAAAACCCTTATCTCACGAATTATTTCAACAACCGTATTTTTTTATTATTATTATTAATTTGTATTACAAAAAATTAAGATTTTTTTCCAGATTTTTTTAAATGAGGCGGCAGCAAATTTCGACCGGAAAACGCGGGTTATTAAACTTTGCATGCGTAGATGAGTCATGAGTGTAACCTATCACTAAAAACTTTTTAATATAACTAGAAATTAATTTCTTATCTCATCCCACCCCTCAAAGCAAGGGATATTTTGAGATTTTAACGATTTTATTACATTTGATGGTGGAGCCTATCTGTGCAGCTAAAGTTGAGGAAATTGTTGATTTTTCGGAGGCAATGGACATCAATTCTGATGCAGAAATAGATAATGGAACTCTCATTAAAAGTGTTACGTTTTCTAATTCTTTACATCGCTTGGAAACTGTGAAAACATAACTTATGCAGTAAATGTAAAAGAGGCAGTATTTTCATCTCTTCATAAAGTTGAGAAAAAAAAACCTCTTTCGAGTCAAGAATCAAAAAGGTTGTCAAACATCTATCAGTAATTTATAATTTCCGATTGACTGGTTTGTAATAATTCACTAATAATCTGCAGTCATGCCAGAACAGATGTCGACCACCTGATCCGATGCACTGGACTCGATGATATCTGACGACATCGTCAGTTGGTACTGGGAGGGTCGACGTCAAATGGTCAAGAAAGAAGTCAAGCACGAGCGTTGGATAAATAAAAATAAAAAAAATAGTATTATTAGCAGTTGAATAAAAAGTATATAATTTCTAACTACGGATATTTTTATGAAGTAACTTCTTATAGAATTTCCAAAAAAGAGCTCAAAATTTGTATTTTGTTTGAACTCCGATATAAGGAATAACCCCGAATTAACGAGAAAAGTGCTCAGTCCCCATCAATTCGTCCAGCCGAGGTTCGACTGCGAGTTAGTCGCTTTGAAGGTGTAATTTTATGTATATAATGTTATTATTTTTATTTATTTTATTACTTTATGATAATGTAATTTTATTTGCATTTTTATATTATCAAGAAAGTAACTATTTTGAAAATGTAATTATGGTCTTAGGAAGTACTTTTATAAAATCTCGTCTTGTTCTGATTGCTTAGAATAGAAAAATTGGTTTGATTTAATTTTGATTTACGTCACACTTGGGAAAAATACGAGGGTGTTTGGTGATAGCCCTCGTAATTTTGAACCATGGTCAAGTTCTGATGGGTCCTATCCGCGGCTTTTTTAATCTTCAAGGGAAAAAATATTTCTGAAATGTTGTTTGTATATAAAAGCGCATCGCGTTGAAAAATCGGAATTTCTATTAATTTGAGGGTTATTTATGTTCTTTCGAAGTGAGTGTAGGGGTTGGTCGTTAGGCTGCTATTGAAGTTAGACGATCAAAAACAATATCCAAAGTGTTCGGAGTTCAGGAAGAGGATATTTAGCCCGAGTTATTAAGTAAAACAAGTCAAGCTCTGAATAGTGCTGTTGCATCGGATCATAAAAAGGATAATTGCTGTAACTATTTGCTATAGATATTTAGGTTAGTGATTAAATTGACCACTCCCTCGGTTTATAACATTTCTTGGAAGGAAATTGAAATATTAATAAAAATATTTATTTTATTATAATGGCTGATTATTCGATGACTCCAACTTCATAAGAGTCAACAGGTTCGCGAAAAAGTAACGATGATGGAACCAAATCTAGAATCCCTTGAAACTTCCCCACCATGCCATAAAGAAGACATCTCCAAGTATAAATTTCAAAAAGAATATTACTGTGTCGAACAACGAATGTCAAAAAAAAAAAACCCCATTATAAATCATTAAGAAAATAGTTGAAAAGAAACTAAACTAAGCTTTGAAGATATTTCTATTCGAAATGATGGTTGTTCTTTATAAGGCTTATGCAGCAATTAATCCAATAATATATCAATATACAATAAATCCATAAAAAATGAACGAAATTTTCAATGCGAGTGTTTTCTCATAGGATATTATAAGATATAACATACATGAAGTATTTAAAAATAATTTTTTTTAGCAAATGTACAATAAATTATAACCAAAAACCAAATATACTCATTATGCAATACATATAATTAATAACATAGCATAATTACCAAAATCGGAATACGTTTAAGGTATCCGACTACGTTCGGATTTTAAAAAAAAACGCATAAATGTATATTTTCATGATATTTAGTGTTGATTAGATTAGAATACATGTATAAAATTGTTTTAAAGATATTTTGACAAGAATAAATTATTTAAATACAATATTTTGGCAATTTTTTTTTTTTTGGCAATATTTTTATCTTTTTTTAAAAATGTTCTCTTTTTATAAAAAATGCTCCTAAAATAATAATATTTCCCCCTAATTTAAAGTAAAGACTTCACCCCAGAGAGTCTGAACTAGGAGTTTTGAAAAATTCACATTATTTTCAGTTACCACTAATTGAAATAATTATCGGCGTTTTTTTCTTAAGATTGTTCCCCTCTGTTGTCGTAAAATATGGATAAACCCATTTCTAAGTTATATATTTCAAAAATTCTAGTTGAGCTTCTGTACAGAGGTCTGAGCTATATACACAGGCCAAATATTATTATAATAGAAGTATTTCTCACAAAAGGAGAACATTTTGAAAATTGGTCATTTTATGTTCATTTTTTGTCAAAATATTGTACTGAAATAATTTTTTATTGTAATAATATTCTTAAAACAATTTTATATACATTTTCTAATCCAAGTGACACTAATATATCATAAATATTATGTATTTATACGCTTTTGCAAAATCACGGTTCCGAACGTAGTCGGATACCTTAAAGAGTATCGTTTCCAAAGTAAAGTAATTTCATCAATATATTTGCCTTGAAAGCAATCAATTAGAAGAGTATAAACAAATTAAACATATTACAAGTTAACGTACCTCCTTTTCCTTCTCCAAATGTGTGATCAAAAGATGGACCAGTTCCGGCGTGACCGGAAGGCGTAGAGAACTGGTTCCGTTTCCAATCAAAATCATGTGTTGGATCATGAGACCATCCGCAAAGATCGGGGTCCTCGAAGTCACATGACATCTGGGGATCCGTTGTAGAAACTTAAAAAGAAACGAAGAAACTATAAGAGTTAAAATTTGTCGGAAACACAACAGAATTTTTAGATTTAATACCCAAATTAGACATTGTGTGCATATTATATAGTCATTATTCAAATGCAAGACAAATTCGCACAATTGGCATGTAGATGTATTCGAAATAAATCGCAATTCTTTCTCTGGAACTTCGTAATTACTGTAAATTTTCTTCTCATCGGAAGCAAATAACACAAGGCTAAAATTCTACAAAAACACAAATTAAGGGGCAACAGTACGATTCAAATGACAAAAATCGGTCAGAAAATCAAATATAATTTTTTTAGCATAAATTATTATTTATATATTTTTCTATAACCTCCCAAAATTTGAAAGTTCTAAACTTAAAAAACGCAGAATTATGATAGCTTTTACGTTCGTTTTTATTCACATTCCTATGGCAAATCAAAACTTGAAGCTTACTTATCTCAGAAAAATAAAACTAGTTTGTCTTCATTTAAAATGCTAAGGCTTTTTTTCTATTGTGCCAAATGATTTAAAATTTCTTTTTACCAATTGCTAATAATGCTTGTAACAAAAGTTGGTATGCATTTTTGAATCAAAGCAATATTAATTTTTTGAAAAATAATTCAACTCAGAATTTATACATCTATTAAAGAATTTTCATAAAAAGAAGTATTGTACGAATACCAATCATGTTATCGAAAAACTCATACCAACTTTTGTTGCACATAGCTTGACGTACTTTTAAATCAAATTTCATGCGGGTACGTAAATTTTTGTAGGAGTAGCGTTTGAAAATCACTTCACAAATTTTAAGTTTTTTTTTCCTTAAAAAATTGAAGGGCTAGCTTTTTATAGAATTTTGAGCTCAAAATCTGTTTTACATGGTATACACACATAGGAGGCAACAAAAGAAATTTTGAAAATCCTTAAATTAAAAATGTTTGCGTAAATCGCACCATGTCCCCTTAAAAAATCCCACAAGTATTGAATCTCGAGGTTCAAATTCTTAATCATAGTTTCGTATAAATCAAAGAAAGTGCACAGTCACTGTCAAATGTTTGTGACTCCAGTATTGCTTTCCTGAAACGTTCTTTTATAGGTTTAAAAGAGCCTTGTAGAAGCTTTTGAAATTTTTTAGCTATATGTATAATTACTCTTGAGTAAT
>BMAV01026696.1:138118-172450 GCA_019973955.1 Trichonephila inaurata madagascariensis | reverse complement strand
ACCAAGCATTCGGCAGGAAAAAGAACATGTTGATACCCAACATTTCTACTAATTTAACGATGCAGATTTTTTTTCTTCTTTTATCGGAATTATTTTCCTGCAAGAATGCTTCTTAAATAAATAATATCTCAGCAGTTTAATGAAAAGGCCACAAGACTTAAAATTTGTACCGGCATTTGTTTTGTTGGCGAAAGTAATGGCCTCAATTTGCTCGGAATGATAGCAATTTCAAAGGCGTGTTTCGTATAAGCTTAGCAAAGAAAGAATAAAGGATGGATTAAATATAATTTTCCAAACCTGGCTAGACAAAATACATCTGTTCCCAGGTAAAATGTAAATGGTGAGGGCTAAAGAATTCTAAATTAACCGTAATGATGCACACATTTAAGACCATTCCATAATTTTAAAAACTACCATTATTTATGCTGACAGAACGTGTTCATTATAAATCTAAGATATCATTCTATAAATAAATCAATATTGTTTGCATTGATTTGTTGAATTCGAGGTAAAGAAATCAAATTGACTTTATCATTTTATATTTATACCATACAAATTTATCTATGCAAGTTTTTTCTTGGAATAAAACGTCTGATGATTTCCATACATTTTTAAAACTACTTGGCAAAAGTAATTTTTTTGAGAAGTTGTCAGTTTTACTTTAATAAAAATCAAAATGCGTAATATTTAAGGTCTTATTAAGTAAAATATTCTTCAGCATTTAAAACTTTGCTTGAAATTAAGAATAACTTTTAAATAGTGACCATGAATTCGGCTAATCCTCATTCGATAGAGGTAAAATGGGATGGATATTTCATTAGGTATGTCTTAATACTTATTTCCATTACATTAGATACGATTTTTATTTTTATTACATCAAGTATATTGTATCCATTATTTATTTTTATTACATCAAGTATTATATCCCTTATTTATTTTTTATTACATCTAGTATTATATTTATTAATTATTTTATTACATTAGGTATAATTATTATTTTTATTATACCAACTATTATATTCATTATTTTTCTTATAATAAGAGTGATATTTATTTTCATTACATAAAGTAGTATATTTATTATTTATTTTAATTATATTAGTTCCTTGTTAGTATTATTACTTTAGGAATAATTATTTTAATCACATTAGGTATAGTTAACTGTTTATGTATAATGAGTACAGATATAAAGTGATAAAAGTTAAACAATATCTAAAATCCAATACCATTATGATTTATTTAAAATCCAAGCACTATAAAAGTGCAATTCTATATAACTAAATATATACCTAAAATCCAACGCTGTCAAGCGTTATCTAAAATCAAAAGCTGTTAACTTTTTTCTGAGTAACTTATTTCTTATTCAAATATTAATTTCGATCATTGCAATCATTTGTACGTACTAAAAACTCTGCTAATAATTTCATACGTCTACGTCTTTAGTTCCAAAAATGTTTTTAACATTTTTTGAAGCTAATACATGATTTTGTAATATCTTTATCATTAAAACCAGTGCACAGTTCTAAATAACTAAGAATGTCTTCTATTCAGAGAGAATTTAGATTTTAATCAGCTTCCGTAAAGCAGAAACTACACTAAATGATTAATTTTTTTTTAAAAAAAAATTCAATTTCTAAATATTTACACAGTTTAACTTCAAATTTTTTTAGAAAGTTATTCGTTTTTTGATAAATTAATAAAAGGGAAATTTCTTTTTAATGAATGATAAAAACAGATACTATATCTGTCCATATTTCCGTATAAACATATTCATCGCAGCCAAATATTTCTCTATTTATATAAATCTGATCATTTCAGTTAAACTCAACAATTAAACAACGCATATATATCGTATATATATATATATAGTTTCCCATTTTGTCAAGGGATTTTCTTTATATATTGGTTTTTTTTTTTTTTTTTAAACTTAGCTTTCGATTTTAGAATTTAGGCTCTCTCTATTTTGTAGGATAATTCTTTTAATTTAATCAATATACCTTTAATGTGTTCAATATATCTTTAATTTGAAACTTATTATTAATATTACATAGAATAATTATTTATTACCATTGTTACTATATAGGGACACAAAATATTTATTAAAAACTTAGTTACAGATACAAAAATGATTACATAAAAACTAGAAAATTAAACTTATTTTGCAAAATATTCATTATGTTCTTAAAAGGTCGTTAGTATTAGGAAAACCAAAAAATTTTAGTTTGTGGTTAAAATCAAATCAACAATGTATGTTTTTAACTTGTCGTTCATCACCAAATTCCGCTCTGATTAAATTGTAAGACACACACAGAGTGTTCTATCTAACTCTTGTGCCCAACGAATTCATTGATTTAACAAACACCGGTCAATGAACTTTCAATTACTTTACGGAATCTACCCATTAAACATTGTAACCTTATAAAATAAGACTTGTATTGAGGTGAACGTAATTAAATGTCCTGCTTTAAAAGTTTACGTTGTTAAATTACTAGATATATTTCGGATTACGTGAAATTTTTAAATAAAAACATTGCAAAATTGATAAGAACTGATAATATAAAATTTTATAAATATCGTATATCTGTTTAAATTAGAATATTCTGAACAACTGTTTAAGCGATTAATTTTAAACATGAATTTTCTTGTATAACAAATAAACCTTTTATTGTCTAATCTTACATTTTATATGTGTGTTTGTTACTTTTTAGAATTGAATTTGAGTAATTTCTTTTCCATGTTCTTCATTGCAATTCCTCTTATAAATTAACATTAATTTGTTTATTTTACATGCTTACGTAAACAAAAAAAATGCATTTACGGTACAAGCATTTCTGTTTTAAAAAACAAGCATTTCTCAAAAGAACGTATTTCTTATATGCATAACATATATCACTGTTTAGTTGACTTTAACATTTGAGTGGTAAACAATCTTTGAACTTCGTTTTTGTCTGACAGGATGTGTTATTCTAGTGATAATTTACAGAATAAAAAGAACATAATTATGTATAAAACACCTGTAAGCAGGGACGTTTAAAGGCATGGGCTAACTGGGTTCAAGCCAAGGTTCTCGCCCTCGGGGGGGGGGGCTTGTTTCGTTCTCGACTCTATCTTAATAAGATCATGTGGTCTGGATAATTTTAATGCTCAAATATTATTCCCGTATATATTCTCCGTAAAACAAAATACACGTCCATTGGCAAAAGTAGTAGGACTGTATTATTATGTGATGAACGTTGTCCACGTCTAGGTCTAATATCATAAACCATCATTCAACACATTTAGTCAAAATGCGGCTATCGGTCAAGCCGATTTGTGCTATTTGTTTCAAATTACCGTTAGAGCGAGTATTTGCTACTCTCTAATTTTAAAGATCTCGGGTAGGGCCTACTTTTGCATAGGGTCCCGAGGCCTCAAAGAATATTAAGACGTCCTTACCTGTAAGCAATATTTTTGAATGTTAGAAAATTTTAAATTTTATATATACAGAACTGAGAAGGAGTCCTTGGGGAAAGTATAAAATAGCATCTATTAGCTTGCCACAAAAATAAATTCCACACGCTTCTTAAAGGAAAAAAATAACTAACTGTAATATAGTACTTATTAGTAATTTTTAATAACATTTATGTTTTAATCATTTATATTATGTTGTCGATACTTACTTTCTGCCTGCATATTTAGCAACTCATATTTATTTAATTACATTAGCGCGTGACATATGAAGAGAACAGAGCAAATTAATCATTTATATCTTGAAATAGATATTCTTACTAGCATCGAAATTAATGCATTCAGTCAGTAGTTTATCAAGCGTATATCTAAGTGCGCATATCTTCTGAGCAACAAATAATCTGAAAGAAATCCCAAGCCTATCGAAAGTATTATTCTCGGATTCATTAATTACTTGCATGATATATCTTTAAATCCTAGAAATATGCCCACTCTTCCAGAAAAAGCTTCCTTCTACTTCAATTAAAAGTTCACACCCACGTTTCGTTTTATTTGTTTTTATATTTAGTTCATGATTAGTTACGATTTAATTTCTACAATTCCCTTACCATTATAAATTACTTTCTTCCTAAAATATATACGGCTTTCTTTTAAGTACAACTAGTCTTTCCTTTTTTATAATTAAGTTTTTGATATGTATTTTTATCCAAAACTGATATCCTTCAGTTGCGGTAGGTGATACAACGTCTAAAAGAGTTTGCTGTAATGTTTTTTTAATAATAAATTTATGTTTAAGATCATTCTTAAGCTCTTTCTAAAGCTTAAAAAGGTTTCTAACTTAAAAAGAAGGACATTCAGAATCGTAATTCGAACTATCAAGGTAGTGGTTACAGTGTACTGAGGGATCATTTCATAATTAAAAATATAATTTTTAATTTTGTAAGAGAACAGGAAGATCAAAATATCAGCTCAAACTGATGAGCAATCAAGAACTGTTCAATGCTGAGAGCCACGTAGAATTGCAAACCTAACTGTTAAAATTTTGCCGCAAACAAGGCTTAAAAGCATGAAATGTGACAACAGATTCTAAGACTTCAAAGACGTAATGCTGGATATTGAACGTACCAACCATCCGGTCAAGAGGGATTCAGGAGTAAAATTCTCTGGTATCATAAGCCATAACACCCCACAGATGAAAACTGCATATTATTATACAGTAATACCTCGATTTACGCTATCCCAACTTAGCGAACACTAAGTTACGCTATTTTCAAGCCTAGTTAATTTTTCTTTTTATCACTGTAACTTAGACGAAATCAGTACCAGAACCTGATGAAATCCATAGTGTGATTGAAGAAGCTTTCGATATATTGTCAAGCAAATAAATTTAGAAGTGGATTGTAATGACGTTCAAATACCACTGGATTCCCCCAATCAAGAGGTGACTATTGATAAGCTCTTAGAAATCCATGAGCAAGAGTAAGACAATGAAGAACTTGAGTTTTTAGGTCAAGTTCAATCGGATGATAGAATGATGATAGGGATTTTGATTAAAGCCCTCAGTTTAATTGAAAAGGGTTGAAAATTTAAGAAAATACAGACTCCAGAGAGGGTATTTTTTCAACAAAGCAAAGAATAAAAAAATTATTAGCATGCTGCGAAAGAATTTTGCAAGACAAAAAAATTAGATTTAGAAACTTTAGATTTTTTTAAACCTTCTGCATCCAAATAACTTCGGTTTACGAGTTTTTTGAATTTGCATTATCATAAAATATTATTAAACATTTTTTTAAAAAAATTATTATTTACTTTTGTCTCCAATTCGAACTAAAAATAATTTATTGGTCTTTATATGCGAAATCATATCCCGAATTACGCGTTTGTCACTCAGTCCCATCGGTAAAGTAAGTTCAGGGTTTTACTGTACATAATTAAATAGTCATGCTATCTATCACCGCTATTATAGACAATTATCGTCATATTGTAGGCAAAACCGTAAATCGTCTGAAAATAACTGTCCCCATGTTCGATATGCCATTGCAGCTGGATGCATCAATAGTACACTGTCAAAAGTGAATGCTGTAACAGATGACTTGTGGAAATCGCTATCTACTGTACATTATGTTGAATGGTACGAGCTGATACACGTTGTCACACTTCAATCCTCAATATCTCAGGGCGTTGCATTATTGTCATATGAGCAAAATGTCTGTCCGCACACTCGGTAGTGTGAGGAAACTGGTAAAATCAATTTTTTTTAATTTTATTATTTTATTGAAAACAATTATCTATGTTTCGGAAGGAATATCCATAATCTACAAGCGACACTTCTTAAAACATGAAGCTCAAATACACGCTCGAATGACTGCCATGTTTCTGAGGAGACATGTTAAAGGTTCTCAAGTTGTTGTTTTTACTAATCTCACGTCTGGTCAAACGCGATCAGACCAGATCAGTGAAACCGTTGACTTGAATGAAGTCTGATACTACGAGTGGACTCTATCATGCATATCTTCCTAATCCAATCCAATATGTGCTGAGGTGAAGCCTGTTCTAGCTAGCATTTAGGGCCAATAGGAAACATCTCATTGCCTCCAGAAAACGTGAGACATTTTGAAGTGCCCACTAGCATGTCGGAACGGACAAATGTTGAACTGTCTGTCACAAGGAAGAGATAAAGAAAGCCTTGGTATTTTGCATTTATACCATTTTTTATTCTTTATTTTGGCCATCTGCCTTGAGAATAATTCTAAATATTTGAGCTCTAAGGAGGAAGGGATAGGATGGACTAGTCTCAAGTAAACACGCGAAACAAAAAAAAATTCCAATATTTAAAAATAGTATGCCGTTCTCCTTTTAATCAGTGTTTTTACGTAGAGCCAACCTGTGCAGTCCATGATTTGAATATGCACCATAATACTAATACATTGCATGGCTTTTCAAGGCCTACGCGAGGTGTAAACCTACCTGAAACTCTAATCATGGCCTTAGAATTTTGGAAATTTTATTTCCAAAATAAAATGGTTAAGCTAGAAACGTATTTTTAATCATAGCTACGAGTTTAAATGTCGTTCTGATTGGAGAGATCAATTTAAAATTCAGTCAGCCACGTTCTTTTGTTCCTCTATTCAATATATTTTGGCTTTAAAGAAGCACTTCAATCAAACTAAAACAAGCATGAATTCCTCCTTCTCCAGCATTTCCAGGTAATTTTCTAAATCGTGGCAACTAAGGAATAAGTATTCAAGAACATTCCCCTTTTCTTTTCCTCTTATCTTGTGGTTGTCGTCGTCGTATCTTTCCCGAAGGGAAGGAACGTAAGTTGCCAAAACCTGAGACAGATTGAACTTCTACACGATAGATGGCACCACCACCTGCACCTCAACAATTTAGGCATGGAACTGGATGGGAGGGAAATATTCTCCAACCCCCTGCACCCGTGGCTCTGCTGCAACCGCCCACAGGGCTTTCGGACACACTGATTTAACGTGCACGTACTACGTGTGTACTCTGAGGGTATTTGGGGGCTTCAGACATCGAACCCAGGCCCTCCCATATGGAATCCGATTATCTAACCACTAGGCTACCCACGGACCTATAATCTTATCTTAAAAATAGCATTTCAACCATTTTAGCAGTTTAAACTACTATCGTTTAAATCTTTTCCACATTTCAGATCAAAGAGCGTAGAGAAGTAACAAATTACGGAAATTATTAACATCAGAAAGCAAATAGAATATCGTATTATTTTTGCAATACAATCTTCCGCTTCTTTTCGTTCAAACTCTTTTCTGCTACTCTTTACCTCAAAAATTCTATCCTGCGTCGTGTTCTTAAATATGAATGAGGGTGTCGTAAATGTGGTAGATTTTTCTCTCCCACAGTGCCCTTAAAAGTACTCGTAAAAATGGAAGGAATTTTTATGAGGATAAATCGATCTACTTCAACTGAATTTTGAGAAGTTATTAGTATACGGAGTCAACTGAATTGAATATAATAAAATGTCTTAGCAAACATACGAAACATCTCGGCAAATACATACAGAGCTGTATCAAATTACATAAGGTGATACAAATCTGAAATTTTGTAGCAAATTTCTTAGACATATATAGACTTGGTTACACATAAATGATAAATGACATTTAAAGTAAAAATAAAAAAAGATTGTAAATCATATTTAATAAAAACACATAGACAGTAGCTTAAAAAAGTATAAAATAAAAGCTTCGGTTTTTAAAAGAAAATCCAAAACTTTATATTTTATAGTCAGATTTTTATCATAAAATATCAAAATCAAGATTTTGCTTGAATTTATTCAACTTCTTTTCCATTTGAATTTCTTTTCCTCTTATTTACAAGGACGTTCCGAAAGTAAGATGCACAGAAACTATTGTCAAAAACAAATCCACTAAGAGATCATGAACTACACTCTATAACAAAAAAAAAAACGACACACCAAGAAAGAATTGCCCGATTGTAATGAATTTTCGTATGCAAAATCATTTGTACGGAAAATGCAAATGGTTACAATTTGGTGTGCAATGAATGAATAGCGGGAGTTACAGCTCATCGAAACTGTGCACTTAGCAGGTGTCTATAAGAAGCGATTCTCCATCTGATGGTCAAAATTTTTGTTGCATTGCTATTTAGGATACCTTTTAACGGCTGAAAAAATGACTCGTCTCAAGATTCGAGCTCATTTTGAGTAACTTTCAAAGTTTGAAAGAGGTCGTATCATTCGATTGAAAGAGGCAGGTTGGGTAAATAGGAGTATCGCTCGCTATATGAGTCGAAGCGATGCGGCCATTAGAAGAGGCTGGCAATATTGGGTGGACAATGGCAAATTTCAGCATCATGATGATAGTGGTTAACCTAGGGCTACAGCAGATCGGGAGGACAGATTGATTGTCATATCAGCTGTCACAGCACCAGATTCATCGTTATTAACCGTCAGACGTATGGCCCACACACGAGTGTCCACCATGACGATTCACAAACGGTTGATAGAGCAAAATTTACACTCGTACCAACTGCTACGCCACCTGCCACTCACGCTTTCACACTGTTGAGCCAAATTACATTGGTGCTTGGCTCGATCAGGTTGGAATCAGGCTGACTGGGGACATATAATGTTTAGCGACGAATTCCTTCAAATGTGTCCTGACGATTATCGAAGATGTGTCTAGAGACACCCAGAGCAGCGTGCTGGTCCTGCTTTCACTATTGCATGCCACACGGGTCCTCAACTAGGAGTTATAGTCTGGGGGCCATTTCTTTTGGCAGTCGGACTCCTTTGGTCGTCATTAGAGGTAACTTGCAGCACAGTGGTACGTCGATGACATTCTGAGAACTGTTTTTATACCGTTCCCTTTGCAGTATTCTGGCCTCATTTTTCAGCAAGATAATGTTAGACCACTTACAGCACGTTTTGCTATGAACTGTTTTTCAGCTTGTCGAACACTTTCTTGGCCAGCCATGTTGCCAGATCCCTCTCCAATCCAGCATGTCTGGGATGCGATGGGAAGGCGACTGCATCTACTAGGGAATTCCGATGACTTGGTCCGGCAATTGGAGCAAATTTGACAAGAAATACCACAGGAGACCATCAAGGTGCTTTATCACTCTATGCCACGTCGTACGGCAGCTTGCATACAGGCTAGAGGTGGGTTAACACCTTATTCGGCTCTCTACTTTGTAACTATGTTACTCTGAAATAAATCATTCAATTTTCTGAAATTTTAATCATTTTCTATTCTGTACATAATCTTTCGACCCACCAATTTTTTTTCTCTATCGGACAGCTCGTTCTTGGTGCGTCGTTTTTTTTTTTTTATATATAATGTATATACCTTGCTCTACATATCGACATAGTCACCATCAACATTGTGACATTTGTTCCAGCATGCGAATTCATTTCGAAGATGCAACCTACTCTTGTAAAACTTGGTGTCCAGCAACACAAAGAATTCTCGTACTGTCTGTAATGTTCTTTTTCTTTATGGATGTGGAATGACACCTACTTTGATCTACATTCTTTACACTTTGCCTTCCTTCACTGAACATGCAACATCAGCACTATATATGCTCTACAAGCGTTCATACATGATTAACACACTAGTCCAACATGTTTAATCATACTGGATATAAACACGCTTCCATTGTCAACACACGTCTCTCTGTCATCACGATTTGTATTCGAATAAACTTGGGCACGCCGGTCTTCAGCTATTCTATCTTCTTCGATTGATGCTCTTCGCGTACATCAGTCCTTTTAAGCTGATGCTACTTCCCTCGTTGAACAACCAATGATTGTGGGATCTCATGAACAATTTTTTTTTCCACTTAGAGTACTATATTCTTTTTCATAAAAAGTAAAGAAACTTACTTACAGAAAGTCCTTTGTGCTATTATTTAAGTTAGCCATCATCACATTATTAAAAATTATAACAGATTTCATTCCTTTAAAAAATTTAGTTCATACTATCTCGAATTTTTGTAAGAAGGTCAATTGCTTATCCGTTTTTTTTCAAACTCTTTTTATGTTGCGTATCAGACCCATAGAACATTTTGAAGAAAGTCTATTTCCTACAAAATACGAGTTCTTTAAAAATGTTTCTAGAATATATGTCTAAATCTACCATATATTTTTTTTTGCAATAATTTTTAAAACTATTTCTCGAAACTTTTTTTAACTTCCCCAGAATTCGGTATTTTTCTTTAAAAAAAAAAAGTTCTTGAATTAATCAATTTTGCAGTGATTTTTCTTCTTAGAGATACCCTTTTAGTTATCTTTTTACAAAGAAAAATTTTACTGCCCACCTAACTTTTTATAGCATTGATTAAGTTTTATTTTTTTTTTCCTTTTAAAGTTATTTTCATCAGTTCTGTTTGCTTTATGTACAAACCTAGATCATTTAAGAGAATCTCCAATTTTATACACATACGGATAAATTGCTTAGAATACCAGAAAAAACATTTTGTACTGGGGACATATTTCTAGGATATATATTTCCTCTGCATCAAAACACCAAATCGCGATGATGCGTGCCCAACAAAGACAATAAAGACGGAAAAAAGAAGGTCGCCAGCATAAATTGCTGAAGTTGGGGCGTTTACCTACCCTGTTTTATGGAGCTATCACCTGGCCGGACTTGTTCCTAATTTCTCTCTATGAGCACCCGTCTTTCTTTTATGTGCAAGGAAGAAAAGGGTGCTTAAACTCCGTAAAATATAAAAACCTGGGAAACACATGAACTTTTCTTGGAAAGAAATTGTACCGCGTAGCTACTTTTAAAGTTAGTTTTATTTTGATCTCCTTTTTTTTATAATGGAAAGGGCATCTATAAGTCCACCTTGCTTTCTAAGTCTTATCTTTTATATTGATCTAGAATATATAAGCACTCGCGTTTGCTTGCAGAGAACACAACAGATAAATTATAGTTTTAAGAAACTAAAAAAAACACGCTTTTATAGTTAAACAACTAAAAAGTAAAAGATTACTCTTAATATAAGAATAAAATGATTAACGAGAAAATTAATGCCATTATGGTAAAAGTGTGGGGGGCTCGACATCAATATTTATAATTTTTTACTAGTTCTATTCCGTAATGCTGAGTTGGTGTAAGAATGTAGTACAAAGCCTCCAAAGCTTTCACCACAATGACACATCAATTTTCTCATCAATCATTTTATTCTTATATTAAGAGTTTGTGATATCCCCACCGATGAGGATACCCTCTCTCTACTATCCACGCGATCTATGTCTGAAGCAACGAAAGAGGAACCACTAAATTTTTCCATAATGAAAATAACTTATTATGATCTTAATTTATATGTAATACAACATCAATAATTGTCTAGGAGGATAATAATCAAGAGTGAAACGACGCAAAACGTATTGCTGATAAATAACGCAATTAACCACTCTCAATCTATCTTTATAGATTAATTCCTATTTTAATTGTACCCGCTCTATCCTTAAAGTTTAAATGAACAAGCTTACCGCTATCTCCTGGGCAAACATCTACGGTCCATACAACACCAATTTATCTTTCCATCTAACTTGCACGGGCTATGACAATACTCCTTTGGTCTCGGACCCACTTTTGCTTATCTTCAGTAGCACTGTTAGAACTACTCTCACAAAATTAAGACTCTTCTCCTAGACTATCTCACTTTACTTCTAGGCTTACTTCTCCACTTAGCGCTCAGAGCTACACTTAGCAATCCTCGCGAATGCTAACATTCCAATATATACGATTCCTAATTTACATAAACACGCTCTCTTCTTGGGTTGGTTGGAAAGAATTGCCATTCTGGCCCGAAAGAAATCCCAAGAGGACAATTAGTAGAAATTCCGATAAAGCCCCGTCATAAGTTATTTTTTACTTTTTAGTTCAATTCACTATAAAAGCGTGATTTTTAATTTATTTTTTTAAATAATTTATTCTTTATTTTTTGTTCGATATACAATAAAAGCCTGCTGCTTTAGTTTAGTAAACTATCATTTATTCATTGATGAATTAATCTTAAATGGGTATTTTTTTTTTTTAGAATCTAGAATATCCATTGGCGTTTTCGCTTAATCTTTTAGTCGTCAAATCTGGAAATGGGATATGGAATGAGTCGCCAAATCTAGAAATAGAAAATCGTTAATCCTGATGATCCTGATCAGGAAAATGGAACAAAATTATTAAATTAGTGTGTTCTCATTGGTTCTTGACAAGTGCGCAAAATTTCGAATAAATCTGACCGGTTAAAGTGGGTAAAAGTCGAGTTCAAAGATTCCTTTACATAAAAGTGAAGCTTATAAAAGCGTGTTAAAAAACACAGAGTATTTCAGAAGCCAAAATAACTAAGTAGTTTAAATGCCAAGAGTGAATTTCTTCTTGGTTATTCTTGAGAAATGAAATGAAAGTTGCAGTCATGAAGTTTATCTTTCACACACAAACACACACATACGTACGTAGAGATAACAAATTACTTTAGAGACACCACTGATGAAATATACATAAAAAACAATGAGAAACTTTCGTATATTAATTTGAATGTTTATGTTTAAAATTGTTCTCGCATTCTTCTTCAGAATCGTCTGAGACGAAGATTTATTAATAATATCCTTCGTAAAAACTTTCCGCAAAAATATTACTTTTGAATATGTGAATGAGAAAGAATGCAAATTACATTCTCCATTTTTGTATGAAAAAACTATTTTAATTTGCTTGTATTTTATTCATATGTTAGCTTCAGTATTTGCATTCTTGTTTATTTTATATATCTTTAAAAGAGTATTCTGATGAATGTTTTGGTTACATAAACCAACCTTCTATTTATATAATTCGTACTTTTGCTTTATAGCTACTCAGAATTTCAGTTATATAGTTTATATACGATACTAAAGCCTATTTTATGTATGTATTACATGAAATTTCCAGCTGTATGCATCGTTAAATTTTTAAAGGAAATGTTATGATCCTTTACGACTTGGCGAATTTAGTAGGAAAGAAAGGTACCCTTTCTAATAATTTTTAATGAATACATGGCTGGTTTCAGAATGAAAGGCTTAAAATTCTGTTTGATGAGTTAAAATCATCTTTCATACCTGTTTAAAAATGCATTCAATATTACAGGATTTAAACTATAAGTAACAATCGATGTTGAAGAATTTTTAATCAACAAATACATATCGATATACCTATATAAGTAAATAGGTATAAGTACTTTATATGTATATTTATATTAAAGTTTTTTCAGTATCTCAATTATAATACCTGAAATCATTAAAAAGAAAATAAGTCTAGACATTGACAAATAAATCTAAGTATGAACATTTTTAGTCATGGTATAAGTGTTCTTACTCCAGTTGGCATTTCTGGTAACGAAATTTATGAGATAATTTCACATATCTATAACAGTGTGTAGGAAGATTCGAACCGGATACCTTCCGTTCCGAACGCCAGTACTTTATCGATCACGCCAAAACAATCGTCTTCGCGTAATGTCTAAGTACTGGTTTTATTAGATACCTCTACACTACTCACCCACCAGTGAGGTGGATAGGCGAATGATTTTTGTTTGTTTGTTATATTGAGATCGTGTTTATTTATTTAATCTATTTATTTTCTCTCTCTCTCTCTCTTCTTATTTACTATTACTTTTTTTTTTCAATTTTTCTTGCAGTAGATGGTGCCACGAGACAATTCAGAATGTTGCGTATTTCTTACTTCAGTCAACGGGTCACCAAATGTAGGAAGATTCGAACCGGGCACCTCCCATTCCGAACGTCAGTACTTTATCGATCATGCCAAAACGATCGTCTTCGCGTGATGTCTAAGTACTGGTTTTATTAGATACCGCTAAAAGTGTATGAAGGTGCTTCTCAAATTTTCAATATTTGCGACCCTATATTCTGTCATAATTTTCATCGCCCTTTCCCCTCACTCCATACAAATTACAATGTATTGAATTCAAAAAAATACTATAATTTGAAGTTAAAGCTACACTATGACTTCAAACTATTAAGTGCCAGTGGCGTATGTAAACGTCTTGCTCAGCCAAAACGTTGATTGCTTTGGACGAATATATACGTCCTTCGGAAAAACGATCCTCTCTGGGCCATTAAATTATTCTAAAGGCCTTTGAATGCAATAGAAGGTCCTTGACAGTGTTTGCGAAAGATTTAGTTATTTCAGAGGATTTTCTTATTTATTCCTTTACTCCAATCCCCTCCAATATATCACATATGTGCATCCTGCGTGGAAAATGATAGCGTTGGGGAGTGAAGCTCAAAACTTTTAATCGGTAGTTGTGAGGGATTATTCATGAACCGTACAAATTATCAAGATAAGTGTTCATTCTTGTATATAGTTTTATATATGAAAAGCCCATGGGATTACTGTTAATTTTTAAACTTCTTCTTAACTTAGTATCGTTAAACTAATTGTAAAATGTATTGTGCACGACTGATATGTTTATAAGTGTATTATATCCATGTAAATGTTAATTTTATTTTTGATTATGTAAGAATGTAGCTCGTTTCCTTTCAGTAAATCAACAATTTTTTAAGACAATCCTTTGTTTTAGACTTTAAAATATGCTCACCCCCCCTTGAAGAGTTATCACGTCCCCCTGGGGGTGCGCCACACAGTTTGAGAAACGCTAGTATATGATACTTCATAGGAAATTACCATAAAATCCGGCGTATAACACGCACTTTTATCACAAGAAATATGATCGAAATTTACAGGTACGCGTTATACGCCGGGTATACAAAAAAATGATAGCTTTAAAACTAAAGAAAGAGATGAACATAAAGAAAATTAGACATCTACATATATAGAAATACTGTTTATGTAAATGAAGTGGCATACCTTATGAACTTAAAGAGTTGTAGTTCTAGAAGTATACTGTTTTTCCAAAGGCCTGGGATAATATCTCAAATAAATTACTTCTAAACATAATAGCATTGCATACCTACATTTCAGTTTTCTTCATAAAAGCGGGAGTGTTCGTTATACGGCTAAAATACAGAAAAATTAAAAAGTGCAGCTTCAAAATATAGGTGCGCGTTATACGCTGGATTTTATGGTTATTTAAATTTGATAATTATACACTCCAATAGAGTGCTTCTCAAAGTTTAAATATTAGAGACCCAATGTTTAATCATAATTTTCATCAACGCGCGCCGGGGCGCATACAATAACAATGTATTAAATTCAATAATACTATACTTTGACTCTAAAACTACGATACGATTTTTACCTCTGAAGTGCCACTAACGCATATAAACGTCTTGCTCAGTCAAAGCGTTAATTTCTCTGGACGTATATATACGTCTTTCTGAAATACGATATTTTCTGTGCACTGTCATTCATAAAATTATTTAGAAGACTTTGGAACGCAACAAAACGGCCTTGACAGTGTTTGCAAAGGATTTACTTATTTCGGAGGATTAGCTTATTTATTCCTTTTCTTTCCCCTCCTCCTCAATACATCACATATGCGCGCCTACGCGGAAAACGGAATCGCAAAACTTAATCGGCAGTTAAAGGATTAATTATAAACCGTAAAAATTATCAAGATAGGTGTTAATTTTTGTATAAAATTTTATATATGACAATCCCATGGGGTCACTGTTCTTACCTTAATATTGCTCTCATCTTAACTTATTCTTATCTTAATATTGTTAAATTAATTATTAAATACAATATATAGCACTGGTACATTTATACGTGTAATATATCAGTGTAAACGAGCATTTTATTTTTTTATTATGTCAGAATGTATTTTGTTTCCTTTAAGTAAATTAACAAATTTTTTAATTCTTTTATTTTCGATTTTTCAATATGCTCTGGCCCCCGGAAAGGATTGGCACCCCCCCCCCCAGTTTGGGAAACGCTGCTCTAATCATCACACAGGTGATATTCTTAATCATTTGACATTAAAATTTCGAATGGAAACGCTTCATTATTGTTCCCACCATATGAATAAGAAAAAACTATAATTTTCTTTTTGTAGTTGTTAAACTAATAAAAGATGTTTTCTTTGAAAAGAGAACATTATCTGTTCATATACAGTAATATGAAAATTTTTATTTTGGGAAATTGCAAATAATTTTCTTTCAAATACTATAAATAATATGAATATAAAACGAGAATTCCACAATAGAAATTCATAGTTTACATACGTACTATTACTTCCAGTACATTTTTTTTTCGTTAACAATATAAATAAAACTTTATATTAATATATTTAAAGGGTTACCATTTTTTTACCTTAAAGTTTACATACGTACTATTACTTTCAGTACATTTTTTTTCGTTAACAATATAAATAAAACTTTTTTTAATATATTTAAAGGGTTACCATTTTTTAAACTTCTCTTCTTTGACATGTTTAAACAATTTAAACCAATAAAAATATAACTTAAGACACAAACATTTATATTTTCTCTGTGATTCTTGGGAAGACTTGAAAAAATTCCACCCATTCTTAGGATTTTCGATTCAATTGCTCATATTTGACAAATTTTCGATCACTTAATTGCTTTTAAGAAGTTATATATCTGAAAATATTTGATCTATTTTACCCTTATTTGCTCTTAGTCTCTAAAGTAGTTAATTTCACGGTTCAAGTGGTTGCTTTTGAAAGATGATTAAGATACTCGATGAAGCGAAAATGATCAATATTATTCATATATCAGGAATATATCGCCCTTTTGGAGGCTAAATGTGTCATTCACAAAATAATTTTCATACTGGATACTCCTGCCCACAAACATTTGCTTATAAAATAATTCAAAATTGGTAAAATTAAGCATGTAATATATTAATTTCTTACCAATTTGAATATTTAAATATTTTATTTAAGAATGAAAATTTAAAGATGCTATTGGGAAAAATAAAGAAAAAGATAGCTCGATAGTTTAAAGAGGGTTAATAATAAAAATAGTTCAATTAATTGTTCTTAAGAAACGAGTCATAATTAATCAAAAGACTCCATTCTATTTATGTTTATTCTGTTATATAGTCAGATAATTGATACTGACTGATAAAATTTTACTTATTAATGTGAAATATAACGTAATAGGTAAAAGACACTTTTCGGAAAAAGTTATAAATTTCCAAAGTACATATTTTTTTTTATTCATATACAATTTTAATTTTCAGTTTAAAATTATGTACTTTGTGTCAATTTCTGGAACATTTTTGTATCTGGATTAATATCAGAAGGTTTTTAAAATAAAATTAATTTTTTAGGTAAAAGATTTGATCTTACTGCTATTAAAAATTAAAAACTAATGAAAGTCATTATATCTTATAAAGTCTTGTCTATTATATAATTCTCATTTAAAAACCATTAAACCATATATATAGTCCACATCGCTATAATATTTCTAACACACAGGAATGATTTAGATATAAAATTTATGTTATTCAGAAGTTATTGGTAATGAATTTTCAGCAGAAATATATAAAATTTAATTTTTCTAAACTTTATTTTTCGTTTGAATAACTTCATATTTTATTACGTTAATATTATTACTCATAAAATTGTTACACAATTTCTTAAGCCAGTGCTTCTCAAACTTTCAATATTCGCGACCCAATATTCAATCAGAATTTTCATCGCACCCCCCTCATACAATAACAATGTATTGAATTCAATAGTACTAGATTTTGACGCTACAGCTACAATGCGACTTAAACCTCTTAAGTACACCCGGCGTATTTAAACGTCTCGCTAAACCAAAGCGTTTATTTCCCCGGACGTACATATACGTCTTTTCGAAGTATGATCTTTTTTGTTACTGCTATCCATAAAATTATCCCGAAGGTTTGGAATGCAGTAAAATGACCTTGACATTGTTTGCGAAGGATTTACTTACTTCAGATTATTTGCTTCTTTATTAATCCCCCTCCCTAGTACACCACATACAACACCTACGTGGAAAGCGGTTGGCATTGAGAAGCGAATCGCGTAACTTGAAATCGGCAGTTAAGGGATTAAATTTAAACCGTACAAAAATTAGCAAGATGAGCGTTAATTTTTGTTTTTAATTATTAGTATATGACTAGCGCATGGGGTCACTATATTTAATAAAAGTGTTCTTAATATTGTGTTGTTAAATAAATTATAAACTACATTGTGTAGCACTGATGCATTTATAAGTGTAATATATGAGTGTAAATGTGTATTTTATTTTTTATTATGTCACATTTTTTTTTTGTTTGTTTATACTTTCAGTAAATCAATATTTTTTAAAATAATCTTTTGTTTTCGACTTTTCAATATGCTCGCGTGCCTTAAGCAATATACATAAAACATGTATCCATAATTTTCAACAATAACTCATGATATATTTTCAATGAAACGCACAACTGTTTATTTCAAAAATGGGGATCGTTTAATGAAGTTTAATTAATACCTCATCAGTTAAAAATTTTTTGATGCTATTTTATGATTGCTAAAACATTTTCAAAATTACGAATATTGATTGAAAATATTCCTCAATTTTAAGAACCAAGTTGAATAATATTATTATAAATATTTGGAATTGCACAGAAAGAGAAGAAGCACATCATAAATAATATTCTACAACAAAATTTATTCGACTTTAAATATAAATATATTTTTGAATTGTGAAATATTCCACACACACACAAAACATAAAATCCTTAAATAAAAGCCGAAAATTAAGGCCATTCCACATTGGGTTTCCAAGACAACAAAGGAATGAAATTGTCTAGAAATACGATAGATCCCTAATGAATAACTTAGACGCTGATACTTGCTCAAGAAAGAAAATATCTACTTTAATTCAAAACCTTTTTATGCATTTGTTACCGAATAGAAAGAGACTGTCAGTATTAACAACCCAGCATTCCATTCTATAAAGAAGGAAATAAAGAAAGGATATAATCTTATTTTATTTGAACGGATGAAAATCTTGTTACTTCCAAGAAAGAAATATACTCAGATCTAAAAATTTCATATTACATATGAGAGTAAATGAGTTTTTCAGTAACAATGCACATTCAGACATATGTAATCAACAAAACAGTTCGACTGAAGTAAAAGTCTCTTTATTTTACGATGATTTTAGAAGAAATATAACTATTAAATGTATTATTGAAATATGTAATGTTTTATTTAGAAAAACTAGCAGGACTATATAGGTTCTTTTAAATGCTAAGTGACAAATCAAATTCCGGAAAGTAATAGTATAAAAGAGACAATTTGCTTTTTGAAGGATATAGCTATTACCAAACGTGACATCTCCCAGAATTCATTTATTGGTGATGCATACCTTTGTTTGCAGAGATATACGTTTCATCAAGATTTAAATAATATTTTTCATGTATAGCAGCATTTGCTCGAATTTAAGACTTCCATTTTCAATCAATTCATAGCCTTGCAAATGCATTTTTGTAGAACTTAAGAAATTATGCTTCAAATGCATTTCAACGAAACTTCGAATATCTCAGTGACATAAAATCTTTCCCGGTAAAGAAGGTATTTAAAGTCATGATTTTTAGAAAATTCTGATCTAAATTATATTTTAAAGTATTATTTTAATAATATAAAGCATAATTAACTTCAATTTAAATAAGTATAATATTTATTTTTAAAAAACACTAGCTTTTATTAACTTCCAAAAATGTTTCAGATCTCTAAATATTTTTCAAACATTATTAGATTTTAGAGAAATATGATTTATGAGAAATTTATCTTAAAATCCTGTATTCTTTATAAGATTATTTTCTTGACAACTTTAAAAAAATGTATTATTTTTCTCCATGTCATTATCCCAGTTGTATCAATTAAACAGAATCATTTTTAAAGTTTAATTAACAATTGATCAATAGTGGATGAAATGCAATATTATGGGCACACAAAATAAAATTAAAAATATTAATAACCGTACTTCAAAAGCACCAAATGCTTTTAAATCATTTTCATAAGTGAAATAATTAAGTATTTAAAATGTCATTTTTATTTAGCTTGAGTAACACAGTAACTCTCACACAAAAACTAAATGTTTTTCGAAACATTGTCTATAAATTAGGGAAAAAAAGTAAAAAATCTTATTACATTAATTTTGAGCTACATTGCGATTGTTCCATTGAATATCATCACAATATATTGGTAAAATAATTCCAATTTCATTCACAATGTAATGGTGTATTGTCAATATAATAATTTTTTTTTAATAATTTCAAATATAGTCTTACAAATATTGTATTTTACAAACATTTTTTTAGATAAGCAGGGAATTTCAGAAAAAATATATTGAAGTTTTCCTTATAATAGAGTCAAACCTCTATATTGCGAATTTTTCTATATAGCGAACCTTTTCATGGAACCTTGAATATTTCATGATTTTCTTCGTAAAATAATCTCTCTATAGCGAAGTGCATTTTCTATATAACGAAATTTTTCTTTTGTGATTCAATTTTTGTTTTCCCTTTTTTTAAAGTATTTCTGAAAAAATTTCAAGTTATTCTCTCTTTAACGCATTTTATGGTGGTCATAAATTTTGAACTGATTTTATTAGAATCTAACTCGCCGAGAGCAATGGAGGTCTGGACGTTTCATTCAAGAAGTACAACCTTTAAACCCGTTGCCCAGTTCACTAGAAACATCTTCGATATCCTCTTTCACTCTCAATGGAGTTGTTCCATGTCCCCGAGTTCTAATTATAAAATAACGTATGTTTACTATTACTTGCATGCTTTAATATATATATGTATAAAATGTCCTTAAAAATTCATTAATTTTAGTATAAAATTATCTTCTTATATTGAAAATATAGAGAATTCTTCGACGTTCTTTTTTCTTGTTTTCCTTGCAGTTTTCTTTCTTTCTTTCTTTTTTTGATGAGTAAAAGATATAAAATAAAGACATATTAATTTTAAAAAAGTTGTGAATAATTACTTTTTTAATGTATAATGTTTATGAATATAAAATTTGTTTTATGTGGTTTATAAATTATATTAAACGATTAAGCTCTATATAACGAACATTTTTCCGGGATTTAGTGACTTCGTTACATAGAGGTCCGACTCTCTATATAAATTCATTCAATTGTACGTTTAGAACAAGGGGGGGCCAACCCGCGGCCCGCTTTGAATAATTTTGTGGCCCACAAGATTCTTCACGTTTCCAAAATGCAATTATTTTGCGCAATATTTTTGTGTTTTGTAACAAATAAATCCCATAACTGTTTATTTTTCTTCACGTTATTTCTGTTTTTATATATACTCAGATTGATTGATTGATTGATTGAATATTAACGTCGCACTGTTCAGCAACACGAGGGCTTTGGGCGACGGACGTGGTCAACCATGGTCAAGTGACGTGGACGACACCTGAGCTGGCACCCCCCTCTCCTAACTACCACACCACACCAACGGGAGGACGTTTCAGCTCTCGTCAGACTTAACGTGCATCGCTGCCCTACACGGCGGGTCTTCAGTGGTACTGTATATATACTCAGAAGTGGGCAGTATTGCGTTGCAGCGATACCCAGTAGAATCACACTTGATTCCTGTAACTATTTTTCAACTTACACCTACGAATGATTCCTTACGAAAACGAAATTTATCAAACATAAATCGTACTTAAACTTATCAGATGAAAACCTACAGCATCAATTACTATGTGAACATACACGAATTGAGATCAATTTACAAAAACTAAGTAATAGAATTAAGAGAAACAAATTCTTTACTATTTAAATAAATTAAACATTATTTGATCATTGCATTGCATTATAATTATTAGATTATCTATATGTATGTATACATGTGAAAATAATTAAAGCAATAATAATAGTTTATTCGTTTTGAAATTTTCACTCCAATAAATGTTTGTAATGCAGCGTTTCTCAAACTGTGGGGCGCGCCCCCCTTTGGTGGGTGTGCTAACTTTGCGAGGGGGGGGGGATCGCGAGCATTTTGAAAATTCGAAAAAAGAAAATTATTTTAAAAAAAATTATTAATTTCCTGAAAGTAAACAAACAAAATACATTCTGATATAATAATAAAAAATAAAATACACATTTACACTGATATATTACACTTATAAATGTGTCAGTAATACGCAAAATGTATTTTATAATTAATTTAACAATATTAAGTTAAGAACAATTTTAATAATTACCATTAACCATATGGGATTATCGTATATAAAATTACATACAAAAATTAACATTTATTTTAATAATTTTTACGTTTTATAATTAATCTCTTAACTGCCGATTAAAAGTTAAGCGATTCGCTTTCCAATCCCGAATGCTTTCTACGTAGGCGCGCGTATGTGATGTATTGGGGTGGGGAAAGGAATAAAAAAAAATAAATAATCTGGATTAAGTAAATTCTTCGCAAACACTGTTAAGGTTCTTTTATTGTATTCCAAAGCCTTCAGATTAATTTTATGGATAGCAGTGCACATAAAAGTTCACACTTCTGAAAGACGTATATATACGTCAGGGAAATGAACACTTTGACTGAGCGAGACGTTTATATACGCCGGTGGTCTTAAACGAGGTTAAAGTCGTATCGCAGTTTTAGCGTCAAAGTGTATTATTTTTGAATTCAATGCATTGTTATTGCATGAAGGGGGGCGCGATGAAAATTATGATTGAATACTGGGTCGCGAGTATTGAAACTTTGAGAAGCACTGTTGTAATGGGTCCAAACTTAATATAAAGCTATATATATTTTATATACAGCCCTCGGGATTATAATGTTCTTCCGAAGTAGCCCTCAAGGTAATCTAGATTTGTCTCCCCTGGTTTATACAACAAAGAAACCTAAAAATTGCATGAGTTTAAGATTTATCAATCATGGGGACGTGCATCTATCTATATTATAGTACACATTATGGAAATATCCATATAAAAAATCAGTATGACTTTTTATTAAAATCATACTTTCAAATACAATCGAATTCCTTAAAATACCAAAGATTGGCTTAAATTTTAATCTTTGACATTAAACAGTAGCTATATATATATAAAAGAAGTAATACCTTTCACTGCTTCTCCAAAAACATTTTGCAATTAAAAGAACATTTTCAATTTTAAGAACGTCAAGATACTGCGAAATAAAATGCGTTTCGTTCACAGTTGTAGAAGTTTTTAGTTAAATTCTGTCACTAAAACTATTTTTAGAATTCGAAAAAGATACTAAGCTCTCTTTCAGAAAGAAAAAAAGAAAAACACGCGTTTTCTCAATTACTTTTCTTGTGACATTCGAAATCCGTACTGGAAAATAAACCATCTCACCCGGTTTGATTAATAAAAATAATTCCTTCTCATTTACACTTCACTTGCTAGCGTTGTATTTTACGGTTCGAAAACCCTCCCTGTTTATCGTTTGATCTTGAGCAAAAGAATTCTAGAACTATCACAGTTTTTTTTTTCTTTTCCTGCTCTCCTTCCTTCTATTGGAATGGGTATCGATAGCAATCTCTAGTTGTCATGGTAACACCTGTATGACGTCACAGAGCGTAACAAGTAAATATCATTAAAAATGCAAAAAGTTGCCATACATTTTAAAGGCGAAAGATTCAGCCAGGAATGTTGCTAAAAATAAAAGAAGAAACACATTTTTAGTTGTTGCATATTGCAGTGAGAAAATTTGGCTGGGGACGTGAGATTTCGAGATTGTGCTTATGCAGAAATTCGATAGAATCTTATACCTTTGTGAAGCATATTGATTGTGCAGAGATGTTTAAATTATTGGAATTCTTTTACAATGCATAGAAAATAAATTTTAGACTTTTTAAATTAATTCTAATCCATTAAAAACTTTTAATTTTTAAATTAGATTATTAGTATATTTTAACAAATTAGCCTCATTTATAAGTATTGATTCGTATTACTTTCGTTAATAAATAGGAATAAGAAATCCAGAAAAAGTTGAATTACAAAGTTACAAATTAAGCTTAGTAAAATATCTTGTGATGGCTCAAAAGTTATTAATTTATAATATTAATGAGATAGTTTAATTAACTAGTACATTGCTAATTATTTTTATAAAAATATCCTTTTAATTATTATTTTTATTGCAAAACATAATTTTTTGCAGGCTGCGTGCAAAATACTCTAAATAACCTATATTCCAAGTTTCATCTGAATTTGCTAGACTTCGAGAACATCACTGTTACAGATGGGCAAATATAAATTTACTTTATAAATAGAACCAACGCCAAAATTCTAAAATATATTATTCAAGTTATTTTCATTTAACAATATTATTTTTTAAATTAGCTTTAATTTGTAAGTTTTTAATTTAATTTTAATTTAATAGAATCAATTTTTTTCAGTAATGTTGTTTCTAAAATAAAGCATATTGTGCTATATATTCATTTGCTTAAGCCCCTTAACTGTCGAGAAAAATTAACACGTTTCACTTCCCAGTGCCACCGTTTTTTACAAAGTTTTTCAATTGGGGAAAAGGAACAGGCATAAATAAGTATAGCCTTATGTGCAATAAGTAAATCCTTCGAAAACATTTACAAGACCAATTTATTGCAATCCAAATCATTCGCAATAGTTGTATTCGTAGCAGCACAATGCAAAGAACCGCATTTAGGAAAGACGTATATATACGCCAGGGGCAGTCAACGCACTGGTTGAGCCAGACCTATGTAAAAGAGTGAAAGTTTTTCTATTTTAGATCATAATTAAAACATAATTAATCGATAAATTTTTGGACATAATCGCAGGAATTTTGGGTTTAGTTGTTTGTGATATGAGGAATTCAAGTTATTCAAAGTTATTATATGTTGAAAATCCCTTTTTCCATACGTATATTTTATAATTTGTATATTTTTTAATTATTATTGCCTTAATTATTCAATTATTTTATTTAAAAATTCAAAAAATAATAAGTTTTTCCAGTTAAAAAAAATATTTAATCAGATGTTTGAAACTTATTTAAAATTAAGGAATCAATTTTTAAAAAAGCCACTTTAATTTATAAACATTGAAGAGAATATTAGGAAATTAGATATTTAGTCTTATTTTATTATCAGAAAACCCCAATTAAGAACGTCACCCATTAGGAGAAAAAAATTTTGTGGAGATTTAATTAAATAAGCCTGTGAAGTTGATAAATTAATCTATTAATATTATAATTTAGCTCCTTATAAGTTATTATTAGTGACATCACACACACACACACATTTCATCTAATTGAAAGAAAAGTGATAAAAATTTGAAGTTATCCCATAATTTACAAGTATGGTTTTTCACACAGATGATATATTTAACATAATTAGTCTTTTGTGGAAATTTCTTAGGAAAAAAATTACTTAAGTAATTATTTAGTATTTAAGTTTTAAAGTTTATCGTGCATCTCTTTTTCTTGTATATTAACTATAACTCAAAAGATAAAATATTCAGATAACATACTTTCAAATTTTGTAATAAAAGTTTCACATGGAAATTTCCGGTAACAAAAATTTAAGATAAAAATTAAAAAAGAATGATAGCTATAAATTATGTCTTTATTCAAAAAAACTACCTCTAGAACTAGATTCTAACCACAAATATTCTCGATAAATTTCAGCTACCCCCCAAATAGTAATTAACACTATTACTTCAGCTTACAAAATTTAAACACAATTTTTAAAGGATTTTTTCAAACCTCAAAATTATTTTAAAATAAAAACGAAACAAGAAATAAATAAAATATAACCAATGAAATAATGACCATAAAACATGTTTATGCAATTTAAACTTCTGAAACAGCATTCACAGCAAAAATTACAGACACGAAATCTAAAGTTCTTATATTTTGTTTTTATATAAATGTCTTTATTCAAATCTAAACTATTTATTACTCAAAAACTAAAAGTTTAGTTTGATATCTTAACTAGATATTATAAGCAAACGGGAATATTGGAGTATAAATTTAAATATTTCTATTTAAAACCACAGGGATGTGCGATCCGCTTTCTTTATTATTAATCACCAAAAATCTGTCTCTCCAGAAGCGTATGAACAATCAAATTAAGCATAAGTGAGTTCAATTTGATTATCATGCTGCATCGAAACGTGCATATAAAATGCAAAATTTAGTAATATATTATTTTTTTTAAAAAATTATTAAACGGTGTATATAAGACTTAAATGATTTTCATAAATTTCTATTAATTTTTTATTATTTTATATATAAAATATACTAACCGTTTCCATCCCACTTCGCTGGGTATTTCATGATGTTGTATGATTATGAACAGTTATTGAGAGATGTATAGATCTAAGTCCTAGCATTAAGTTTTTGAATGTATTGAAAAAAAAATTATTGCCCTTTTCTCTTGATTTAAAAAGAACAGGACTGTATTTTTAAACAGAAACAATTATCATTAGCATCCATGTAATCCCTTTCCATGGTAAATTTCCACGAAACCAGTCTATATTTCAAAAGCATAATTTTTTTGTCTATACGCCCCTTTAACCCTTGCTTGTCAGCGAATTTCAATAAGACCCGCTCTTAGCAGATATCTACTCAACTAGAAAGAAAAAGGTGAAAAAAAGGGAATAAGAACACGCTTACTAAATATGAGTTCTTTGGTCTAGCAGTTTAAAAGTAGGATTTTTTTTTCTTTTTAAAGCTAGAATGACCTTATAGACATCAACAATTCCCTGGGGAATCGCATCCCACAAAACCCCGTTTTCAGTGGATCTCTACTCAACAAATATATATATGCACATCAAATTTCAAATCAGCAAGTTTAATATTTCTAAAATTGGATTTTTCAAATCTTAAATGCCCCTTAACGCCCTACAACACCCCCTAGGAATTCTTTTCTACCAAATCCCTTTTTATTAGGCCTCTAAATAAAAGAACCACGATTATCAAATTTTAAGTCTTTAAGTCTTTTTTTTTCTTTTTAATATCTATAACGCACACTTTTCACCCTGCCACCTCCTTTGGGAATCAATTGCCACAAAACCCATTCTTTTATTAGGTCGGTAATTAACAAAAGTAACATGCTACCTAAATTTCAAGATTGTAGAACTAATAGTACGATAGACCTTGTTTTGAGTGAGTGAGTTGCTTTTCTCTTATACACATAGAGATATCTACACCAATAAATAATATTCCTTGAAAACACTATTGGGGAAATAGCTTTATAAGTTTGAAACTTTCTTTCTCTCTCTCTTTAGTCAATACTTCAAAAATGCATATTTACATAATATATACTCTTCTTCACTAGCAGGAACTAAAACTGTTTCAACTTATTCCATATTTAACCATTTCTAGTAAAATGTATCTTTCAAACCACTAACAACTGGTCAGTATTGATGAAGCTGCTATGCTATTAGTTACGCTAACATAAATCTTTTCTTGAGCTATGAATGTTTAACCCAAAATGAAACAAAATATGCACTTACAGAAAATGAGATTCCTCCATTTTCTGTGCCCCAAATACCAGGAATTGCTTCACAGGTAATGAAAATTGTTGAGGCCGAAAATCCTGACAGGGAAGCCAATGAAGAATTTGATGCTAAACTGATTGTATTTCATCCAGAAGTTTTAAACTTCTTAACGGTATTCGATACTTTTTAATTACATTCCATGTTGTCGAAGGACATCTAAATTTTTAAATAAATCATGTGGTCTTGCATAGAGAAAGAAGTAACATTTTGCAGGTAGATTAACTAATTAGTGCGAAAAAGAGCTTTGATATCTTGATATTATTAATCTATTATTATGTTTTGAGGAAAATAAAAGTTTTGATATTAATGATCAGGGATTCATGTGTAAGATCCTTTCAGTACAGTAATCATGATTTTATACTATAGATTACGCGTGCGAAAAAGATGTTGCATTAAGGTATACGATTACTTGCGACAACTTTTTTTTTAAAAAAAAAATGCAGATATGGAGATTTTTTGTGATATTCAAATTTATTTAGTACATTTTAAGAAAAAAGGTTAAAATTAAGAAGAGTAAAATAAATTATTACTACTAAAATGGGGAAAAATGTGTAAAAATTGACAAGAAATTACATTAACGGGATGCGCGTTGTACTAATTGTAAATGAACAAATTCTCAATGTTTCAATTTTGATGTTTTAGTTTGCTATTCACGGTTGAAATGACCTTCAGGACAAAAGATATTTTAACTTTTACAAAAACTAGAGCACTTTGTCTTAGCAATTATATGAAATTGCTTAAAAAAACAGTGATTATATTCCCATACAGAACTGTAAATTTTGTAATAAAACAGTGATTGTTGAATCTGACGGTTAAAACATTTCTACTGTTACGCAAAACATACACACAAAATTTCAGCATATTATTTTCCAAACTTTTTGAGCAATCGCTGTCCCCGTTTGAACTTTTCGGAAAAAACACATTTCGAGTAAAACGCATTTTAAAGTTTGACATCTTATGTAAAGCTATGGCATCTGCTTTTACTAAAACACTTATTGTTTTTGTTCTGGTGAATGGAAAAAAAATCTTGATATTTTTATAAAGCTAATAAGATGGCCTATAAAGTAAAATCATAAAAAAAGTTGTCATTTTCTTAAAAAAAAATCATGACTTTTGGGTAGTCGGATACCTTAAAAAGAAAGAAGAGGGCTATTGGCATTGGACCTCGTAATTTTGAACCTTATTCAAGTGACAAGGACAACACCTGACCTGACACCCTCTTTCTAAGATACCACACCGCGCCAAGAGGAGGATTTTGATCCTCGACAGTATTAGGCTGCAACAACCCCTCTGCACGGCGGGTCTTCCATGGCCCTTCAGCTCGAACTCATGGCCGGATGGCTACGAGTTTATAACAATAACATCTATGCTACCGCGGTCAAATACTGTGTTTTGCATTCTAACAGAAAAAAGCTACACATTTGTGTTTTATTTTTAATTACATGCACATTTATCGGAATAGAGGTTTCGAAATTTGACGGATAGGTAACTGGGTTATTATTTTTAAATTTATATATCATTCGAAAGAAAATTTTACTTTGAAGCATAAAGGAAGATTAGAACCGGGCACCTTCCGATTCGAAAAGGAGTATCTGCACCACCACGCCAAAACGATCGTCGTCGTGTGAAGGCTATTACTGGTTTATGTAGATATCACACCGCCACACTACCCCCATGCTAGTTATTTGACGAATAGGTGAACGAACGATACCATATTCGTGGCGAGCGTGTGAGCAGTTGCGTCACTTTGAGTGCCAAGGCTTTGTAGGTTGGGTCATTTGCGCATGACGGCTCTGTGGATTGCTTCATCGTGTGTGTGATGGATTGGTTGCCTTTGCCGTGTATAGATGGAACCACGGCTGATGTGGTTCTTTTTGCATGGCCAGGGTCACCAATGAAGAATAGATTCGATCTGAGTACCTTCCGTTCCAAAAACGAGTATGTTAGCCACCCCGCCAAAACGATCATCATCACGTGGAAGGTATTACGGGTTTATATAGATATCACACCGCCACAAGCATAATTTCTTTGATTTTCTTACAAAACTATTTTGTAATTACATATATCGGAGAAATGTTTCAGCTAAATTTATAAAAACCAAAATACTTAAATAAAAATATTGCAAAAATGTCATTAAAGTTCTAAAATATTTTGGATAGTAAAAAATGGCATTTTTTCTTTAATTGTGTAAGGTTTTATAACATAAATACTCAAACGAATTAGAAAAGAATGACTTTTATTAAACAGATTTTTGTGTATTAATCCTTTTTGATTCGTGAAAAAAAGATTCTCCTTTTTATTTGTATTTCTAAGTAATAATTTATTCCAAATAATATTCAAAAAAATTGCACGAAAAACTATTTCAATAGTGAATGCAATAGATATTATTTACAAATATTGAAAATACTTTATAGGATGGAAAGTTAAACGAAAAAATTGCCAATTTAAAATAATTTAATTCGATATTTTCTTTATTAACAACACATATACAATATATTTAGTTATTATCAATACTGTTATTTTATATTATCATTTTTACAGGAAACAAATCTTGGTATAAATGAGTATTTCAATTAAATTTAAATTATTTATTAAATTATTTTATGTTTGTTTTAAGAGTACAGTTATGAAAAAGATTTGAGGAAGTATATATCTCAAACTTTCTTTTAAACTTCTGGTACTGCAAAAGTTTTATGTCCAACTCTTTTGAGGAGTTTACAACAGATAAAAGTGTTGGGAATTCAATATCTCATCGAAACAAATTTTAGAAGCAAAGTTTTCCCTAAAATACTTCTGGAGCAGAAAATTTCTTCCACATCATACAAATGATGAAAGGAATGTCAAGAGTACCTCAAAATATTTAGAAAAAAACCCTCGAAAAATTCATTCTTCTAAACGTTAGAAAATACTTTCGTAATTGCTCAAATGTTTGCAGAATTTCTTTAGAAATTTTCTTTTCTGTACAAAATAGTGCATTAAATTCTAGTTAGAAGTTTGTGGTTTATGCATATCAAAAGAAGCTTCTCCACGTTTCCCAGAAATAATTTTTTTCCCGACAATTTTGGATTTAGTTTCATCAGAATATTTTTATCTAATATATTTTTGATATAAATATTACCATAATAATAGAATAATTTCTTAATGCATTGCTTCTCAAACTTTCAATATATATTTGCGACCCAATATTAAATCATAATTTTCCTCGCCCCCTCTCCATTTAATAACAATGTATTGAATTATATTTACTTATACTTTGATGCTAAAGCTAAAATACGACTTAAACCACTTAAATGCAACCATTGTATATAAATGTCTCGCTCAGCCAAAGCATTTATTGCCCGTGACGTATATATACGTCTTTCCGAAGTACGATCTTTCCTGCGCAATGCAATCCACAAAACTATTCGGAAGGCTTTGGAATGCACTAACAGGACCTTGACAGTGTTCCCGGTGGCATTGGGAGTGAATTGCGTAACTTTTAATCCGCAGTTAAGGGATTAATTACAAACCGAAGAAATTATCAAGATAAGTGTTAATTTTTGTATATAATTTTATTTATGACAAGACCAAGGGGTTACTGGTAATTATTAAACTTTTCCTTAACTTAATATTGTTTAATAAATTATCAAATACATTTGGTAGTGTTGATACATATCTAAGTATATTATAACAGTGTAAGTATGCATTTTATTTTTTATTATGTCAGAATGTATTTTGTTTACTTTCAGTAAATTAGTATATTTTTAAATAATCCTTTGTTTTAGATTTTACAATATGCTCGTGCCCCCCTCGTAGAGTTATCACGCCCCCCGGGAGAGGGGGTGCCCTACAGTTTGAGAAACGCTGTCTTAATGCAAAATAATTAATTTTGTCTTAGTTCAGGTAGTACTGTGTTTTGTACCTTCTTTTGTCTTTGGTTGAAAAAAGAAGCTATTTAAAGCTGTCATTACAGTTTTTAAAATAAAAACAAAGAAAGTAATCGTCATGAATAAGCATGAATTACACTTTTCTATAATATTCTATGAGTTTTATAACTAAATCACATTTCAAAAACTAATTATAAATATAATTAGGAAGATCAACTTATAAATATCAAACGTAGATAAATTATTGCAGGAAATTATGAAATGCATAATTTCTGGAATGTTTCCCAATTCTCATTTGACAATAACTTATTTGCAAAAAATTTTCAGAGGAAATTGTTAAGAAAATAGCTTTTTAAAAATCAGTGACCAAATAAGATTTTTTTTTTTATCTTCCATAGGTAGCTAAAATATATTTATATTTATTGAATAATGGCTGAAAAAAATTTTATAGATAAAAAGTTGTAAATAAAGTTAAAAGTTACCAAAACCTGTTCTTTCAGGTAACAATATTTTAATTTCAAAATAAATACCCTTTTTTTTAACCAATTAATTCTAAAGACCGATAAACTATTTTAATATTTTATACCGGACCGGCAATGTTCTTGCTTTGAACTAGTGGCGTAATCACTACAGATACAAAATTGTGCAACGCAAGCAATTTTTTTTATTTCTAGTCAATTACATATCATCTACACTGCAGACAATACTCTCAATTTGAAAGACTGGTAAATCATGTATGTGGTCTGGTACCGGTCCATGGACCGGCAAATATTTGTCTCGGACAGGTGATTGAGAAACACCGCTTTAAATAATTTAATCGAATAAATGTGCGTGTTAAATGCTAGTAATGATAAAATTCCATAACGTACTGTGTTTAAAAAAGCACTGATCTGAATTACATAACTTTAAAATTGTCATCATGAGTTTTAAAACTAAATTTAAACATGTAAATATATTATTTTTTTGTAAATTTTTTCTCAGGTTGATAAACGTTTATTTGTTTTCTTTGACACTTTCTTTTAATATTTCGAAGACTGTATAATTCTATTACTTCAAACAGTATTTCTTAATTAACTTAAATAATTTTTTTAAAAAAATGTTCAGCTATTTTTAGTTGATTTCCCTTATACTTTCAATAAGCTGGAATTATTTAACATTTAAATAATTTAGGATATATCCAAACATATTATACTATTAATCACGTCAAAACACATACGACAACACATACACACAAAACACATACACTTCTAAGATTTAAAAACATTATTAAAAAAACTGTAGGTAACAGGGAAATCAATTACATCTTATATTCCACATATGTACCTCACTTTATTTCCAGCCATCAAATAACCATCCAACCTTCATTTTCGGGCTTTCGCTAAAAGCCATCGAAGTATCCGTCCTCTCACAAAAGTTCCCATACAAAGCATCTGGGAATACTAATACATTTTACCTCTCCTAAGTGTCTGAGAACATGTCGTAGATTCAATCGGATATGAGATAGATGCTCTGACAGGATTAGGACACTACTTGCGGATTTGCCTTCCTCAACCGATGATTCTGACCGCATACATACAGCTAAGCTTTGCTGTTAGCTTAGTGAAAGGGACTGTATAGAAACACGAACTGCGTTCAAAGATAGAAATAGTAATCAGCATTTATTTATAGATAATGTCTTTTGGGTTGCGGAAATGAGATCTATCAGGTATCTCAATGTTTCATCGAATAGTTTTATATTTACGGAGTTTAGCTGAATGCGTAGCAGACACACATACATGTGATCATTGCAAATCGTTTTATATGTGAACTTAAAAGAAATTCAAGTTATTATATGTAAAGTATAAATAAAATATATTTTTGTGAAAACCTTAACATCTGAGTAACGTACACTTAATCATTTAAATGAGCTTAATTTACTGAAATAGAAAACAAAGTTAGAAAGGAAACAATTCTCAAAATTATTTGCTTCTTTTGTGTATTTGAATATTGAAAGAATTTTTTATTTATAATTTATGTTTGTATCGGGGATTTCACTTCAACATGAATTCAAAGAATGTTTGATTTAAAAATGGGGACCAATAAATGTTTATTTAAAAAATTTGTTTTCCTTACTCTTAGCATTTACAGGAAAAGAAGGAATAATTAATATGTTCCTGTAAGTTTTGGACTTACAAAATTGCCCGATGCTGATATTTTAATTTTCTATGGAAAATAATTTATATAGATTGAAAAATTCGGGAAAACTTTTGCCTAGCTGGTGAATTAGAAGGCAAAATTTTCTATTATAAAAAAATTAATTATATTCAAAGTATTTCTCTTTTCTGTAATAAAATGTATCGTCCAAAAAAATCTTTTCACACAAATGTTGTTAATAAATTTCATCAAAAATTCCAATAGAGTTTTAACTTTCAAAAATTGATTTCATCTAAAATACAAAATGGTTTTCTTTCTATCGACTAATATTTTACCAAATTCAAAGATAAAAAAAAAATGAGACACAATAACGTCAAATAATATGAAAGAAACGAAAAATCACTATAGGCAATTTTTAAAAAAATCTAAATTGGCACAAACTATTATTTAGGAGCCATATTTTTCCAACTTCATATTTTGAGTACTAAATATCTTTTTGAAAATTGCTCTGGGTACGAAGCACCTCTTAAAAGAATTCCTTGCACTTGATTATACATGAACACATAATGAATAATGCTGAAAGAACAAATTGACTAAACCATTCATGCAACAGTCAATGTGTATATTTATATGAGAAGAATTTTCCTTTTACAAGAATTTAAAACTAAATAAGATATTTAATTTAACGGCCGTGCTTATGTATAATCAATTGGGACCAACAAATAGGAAAAAATAATTAGAAATTGATAGTAAAAATTGTAAAATGTGACCCATGTTTAATACATTTTGAAATGAATACATATATCATAATTTTTAAAGTTCTTTAAACAAAAGAAAAAAATTCTGATAATATTTTCATGATTTTCACTGTAGAGCACATATATATATATATATATATATATATATATATATATATATATATATATATAT
>BMAV01026696.1:75297-128906 GCA_019973955.1 Trichonephila inaurata madagascariensis | reverse complement strand
TTTTTTTTTTTTTTTTTTCCTATTATGTCGAAAGTTTCTGCTGTACGGGGAAGGTGGATCCATAAAGCATTGCTAACCCTAATTCGCTGGCCTAATTCAGCAACAGCTTTAGAAATCATAATAGGTCTCCAGTTTAGTGCAAAGACTTTTTTTGTATCTACATTTGATGTGTCTGGTGAATTCCAATTTCTTCCTGCTTTAGCACTGTAGGTTTTAGTACTTCTTCACTTTTATTTTATATATATATATATATAGTATTTGTATTCTTTTAGGCAATCATCCAATTTTCTGAGTTAGAAAAAAATTCTGCACATCGATGCAAAGATAATGAATGACCGATTTCAACTGTCAAAAAGTATGGGATGCCATCAACCAGAGCAATTACTTTTACACCGAATTTTCTAACACATTGTCGACTGTATTTGGTATGTTAATTTCAGGCATGTATTATATTACATTAAGGTAAAGGAAATGTAAGTACTTTATTATTTAGAATGAAAATAAATATTATTTCTTCTGGAAGAACTATTATAAAACTATGATAAAACATATTTCTTTTATAACATAACTATAGTTATTCAACCTTACCCTATACCGGAAAATGTGTGTGGATTTTGCCAATTATACTTGTTAAAGTGAATTAAAGATTACTTATGAATCAGCAGGTTTTTAATGAACCGATGTTAAAGTATGTCACATTTTAATACTAATAGTACTTGAGCTAGAAACCCAGTGGCTAAGTGGTAGCGTTTCGAGCTTCCACACCACAAGTTTGAGATTCAAACCCCGAGCTGGACAAGGTCAACTAAGGTTTCTTCGATAAATGAGTTCCAAGCTTTCTTGGGAACCGAACAGTGGGAGGTTTGCGTCAGAGGCTGACCATCTGACCGGAACATCTGCTCATGCACCTTAACGCCTAAGTTCCTGAAAACTGACATGGGCACATTAGGCCTTGGTCCTCTATGAGCTGTTGCGGTACTGAGTTAAATTTGGTTTTTTTTTTACATGAGCTCTATATTTGAACACATTTGTTATCTCTTTTAAATGAAAAAAAGAAAGGATAAGTTGTGTTTATTATTTTAGTTTATGAATTGCTTTTATAAATGAGTAGGTATATTGATTCATACATATAGCTTAGCTCGATTTTTTTTTTTTTTTTTGAAATTTTAATATGGAAAACAGGTACAGAAGTAAGAAGGTTGTTTCTGTGCTTCCAATCAAATAAAAGTATAATAGTTACTGTAAAAATTTCAAATGATTGATATATCCGTAAGAGAATTAAAAAAAATTTTGATTTGATTTTCAAATTATAATTATATTTCAACTTTAGAGAATGATACAGGAAAGTGTAACATAAGTTCATTGAGTTGAATATATATATATCCTAATGATTTTTAGTTTTTAAAAAGAAATCTATAGGGATATGTGTGGTATATGTTACGTTTTAACAATATTCAGTTTGCATTAAAACATTATTTTTATGACAATTTTTAAAAGATATTAATGCCAAATGATTTTTCACAATTGTATTCAAAGCTTTTTCGGTAACTTAACGAATATAGTTTCAAGCTTTTTATCATTATAAACATCTTTCATCTTTGCATTTGGATTAATCATTTGTTACTTATTAATATTGGATATATTCGAAGTGAAATGCAATGCTTTAAGAAATAAACAAAAATTTTCTATTGTCATAGCATATATATAGATCTGTTTATTTCATTCTCCTTAATATTACCATACAAAGTTTTCATAATATTAAACAAGAAGTAGAATTGAGAAGAAATTGATTATTTAATTATAAGTTATAATTTACATTGTTTTATACAGTATTAATGCTGTTATTGATTATTTTTTCATTTTGTACGCTATATGTCGGAATGTGTGGAGTTTCGAATTTCTTTATACACATACTAGAGTCAAAAACTGCAAAATTTTCTCAAAACAGCTATTAAGAGAATATTTCTGCCAAAATTAGGAATAATAATGATGTGAAAATGAATATTGGTAATGTAATTGCTCATAATTCAATTTTAAAACGAGATTATTTTTGCTTGTGTATTTTTAAATCAAAACTATTTGAATTAAAAATATTTGGAACAACCTCTAGATATGTAAAAAACAGATAGATGTGTGATCAGCTGCTAGAGGTCTGTAGACATGAACTCAATCATAGTTATTTTCTAGGGCAATTTTTAATTTATGCACTTACCACTTTTACATTTCTTTCACATTCCTTTCGTTTTATCATTGAAATTCTTATTTTTCCCCTTTTTAAATCTCTCTTCAGCAAAATATATTATTTAATTATTTATATTTAGCCTTCTCTTTGAGTTCAGCTATTTTTGAACCGTTTAGAATTGTATTATTTTTTAAGGAATGAAATAAATGAAAGGTAGGAATATAGAAATAGAGAGAAAAATTTAATCTCCTACTCTTGAAGAGAACTGCATAATATTAAAATTTTTCGCTTTCTATACCATATGCGATTCTATCAAACAAGATTAAAAAGTACTGGGAGTTTCTTCATTCGTATTGAATGGAATCTTTGAATGAAAGTAAAAAATAGAAGTTTTTTGGAGAAATATAGTCTTCGGTAAAATGTATTCTGTTTATTTCTTGCAAACCGAAAAAATTTTTCTTCTACATGGAGTTATTTGTACAAAATTATCTGTTCAACAAAAAAAAATTTTAAAAAAAGGTTTACTTACTAGTCTATTTGAAATATAATTACCTCGTATTCTTACAGATCGAAATTTCAATGCGTAAACTAAATTATTCATCTTAAAGTACTTTTCGCTCAGTTGAAAGGTTTTAAAAGTTTTTAAAGTTCTTCGTTAAAAAAGTGCCTTACTTTTAATGTAATACATCTTCCACTTGCATATTAAAAACAGCATTTCATTAACTAGTTTTTAAAGTGTAATGTACTATAAATTATATAATAATTTGACATTTATTTAAGGAGACAAAGGAACTATCAACATTAAAGAGTTTATAGGAGTATCAAATACATTGTAAGATACAATAGTGAGAACTAAAAGAAATATGTGATTAATTTAAGCTGAAGGTCGTCGTTGGTAAAAGATTGCGAAACTTTTCATCACCATGTATTAGAGAAAGCTTTTAGGGGGTCCCGAGTAAGAGAAAGAATGGCCCGGTCGTCGAGGGGTGGCGTATCGCGCTTCCACACCACATGTCTGGGTTCTATTCCCGGGCTGTAAAAGGTCAACTCAATCTTTCATCCCTTCTACAGTGGGTCAATAAATGAGTACCAAGCTTGTTTGGGGACTTAAGACATTGGGGGTCTCGCTTCAGACTGACCTTCTGATCGGGACATCTGCACATGCACCTTAATGCCCAATGGTCACGTATACTGAGATGAGCACAGTAGGTCTTGAACCTCATGAGTTGTTGCGCCACTGAGTTTGAGTGAGAGAAAGAGTGCCTAGTCCTTGATACGAAAACGAGTCTTCTGATTGCATGTTGAGGAACTGACAAGGGGGTGGAGTTAAAAAGTAAGATGTATCGATCAAATTATAACACAAATTAGTATGTTGGTCCGAAAATCTGTTAATTGTCCTGATAACGTAATAAAAAAGTCAAATGCTTTAACCATATCGTCGTTCATTCACAACTATAAAAATACCTGTTTGTACTTGTGGGAATTGAGAAGAATAAAATATTACATTCAAGTAACATCATATGTTGAAAGACAATACAGGTGTGTTATGAAATCCTTATTACAGACAGTAAGTTTATGTTGTGTGAATAGTTGAACAACACTTAAAAATTAACAAATATGAGTTAATATCTCCTAATTCTGAATGCAAAAAAATAAATAAAACCTTTAATTGTATTAAGCAGTATTTATACTTTCATTTTAAACGTTATAATCCTACAGATATTTTCTTCTTTAGGACCGCGAACTGTCTGATAGTTAATTTTCACGCACTTATTTCTAACACACTTGGATGATATCTAAGAATATTTTATGAATTTTTGAAGATTATTACGAATAAATGAAAATGTTTTTATTTTTCTTAAAATAAAACTTAAGAGCATCAAAAATGATGATTAAAAATCCATGCATATATTGATTTTCTCTAAAAAATCAGATATAACATTGCTTCATGGAGTTCTACAAATGGCTGGTTTGGTATGCTACAGCAGTGCCATAAATACTCCTATCGGCGATTTTTTAAACTATTTTTTTCCTTGGGATGCTATTTTCCATATCATTATTAGTTTCTCTACTAAATTTGGAGCAATTTCGATTATTATATCAAGCTGCAGGTGTTTCTGAATAGAACCAATTATACAAATTAACCCTAAATATTACTGATAATATTTTCAATTTTTTTCCATAAATGATGCCCTGATACAAGTAAGAAATTATTTCATAGGCACCTAGACAGATTCCTTTTTAAGATGTCGTGTCACAATTTTTAAAGTATAAATTATTTATATTTCTGAAATTTTTAATTTTAAATTCCCTTAAAACTTTGCTTTGCATTGTTTATAAATCTCTAATTATATTGTAAACTCACGAATTTTTGAATTATGCTAAAAATATCAATCCACTATTATTACCAGGAAACCTTTGGCGTGAGGCATTGGTGGTTTGTAACATTATTTTTACATGACGCATGACACAATCTTATAATTTATTCTCGATAGCAGCTAATATTAAGAAGAATTTAAAATATATTCTTTTTAATCATTTTACAACTAATATGGCCAATTTCAAAATCTTATCTAACTTGAAAGTAACATCTTTCTTATTTCTTTTTAGAAAATCATTAGAGTTGTATATATAGACTGGTTTAAATTTATTAATAAATCGAATTTTCCGAATGTAAAACAATATAAGTTATATGAAGTACTTCTCAATAAGATAGTAAATTATCGGTAATAAATTAGTCACACTAGAAAATAAACTATCAATTAGATAAAGGCAAAATTTTTAATCATTGCTTTAATGAGACAAATATTATTTATATGAAGTGATAAACAATGCAAGATCATTAAACATGATAGAATATGGATTTTGTGTTAACAGACACAAAATTTTAATACTGAAAAATTAAGTAATACATATATTGAGGCAGTTTTTTAAATTGTAATCTATACATGAAAGAAAATTAATTACCAATATTATTAAAATTTCTTATACATTTATGACCTTAAATCCCATAGAAATGAATATTGAAGGTAGTATTTAAAAGTATGTCATTATTAGTGATATATCCCCAAGTTCATATATTTCTCAAAATGCCTAAGAATTCCTTTTAAATAGTCCTTACAAAAGACTATTTTAGAAAATCTTTTAAAAATCAAAACTTTGAAGTTTTTTTCTGAATAGTGTACTCTTAAGGTATTCATAAGGACTGAAGATTTTATTTGAAAAAATATGTAAGTCACCAGTTTTTAAATGAAAAATGTTATTAATCTTCTCACTAATTCTTTTTATTTTTAAAAATTCTTCATTTGCGTATAATTTGATCTATAATTTCTAAGAATATTTTATATTTTATTTTTTTAATTAATGTCAAATTTAAAAGTGGTACTTAATTAAATTTACAGTGTTCAATGGTTATATGTTGATATCTAAAAGTAATTCAATATACGTTTGCTAGGAAAAGTTACAGCTTAAAAAAGCCTACTAGACTTCCCAATTACAGTCAAAAGGGAGAGGCAACTAAGACATAGTGTTAACATTAGTCTTCAACGTTCAAGGTGCAACTAGCCTCTTGAATCTAATTGAAAAAAATGGTAGAGTTGGGCTTTAAATATTTATTCATTGAATTTACGTAATTATTAAATCAAGTATAATTTGAATCAAGAACAATATTTTTTGCAACAATTCATCGTGATGAATAAAACAAGTCACAGCATCTTGTGGAAACATTAAATTATTAAATTTTAACATACCACAATTTATAATACATTAAAAGCATCGAATTTCCATTCTGTCAATTAAATGTCTGAAACTGGAAAAAAAACATATAAGAAAAATAATCCCAATGCCCTCAATCAACCACTTAATAAAATTGGAGAGCAATTTAAGGTAGGAGAAATTCATGGGCTGATGTTGTTCAAATGTTTGCTATAGGATCATGGTTAGTGGATTGGATTGGTTATTCTGTTTGCTTCCAACGTTGATCTTTAAGATAGTTACCAGCAAATTTTGGCAAGGTTAAGAATTATCAGGAGGAATTCCTTAGCCATTCAGAAGTATGTGGTGTGACATATGGAACAAAAACCTCTTGGGGTTATTTCACAGCAGTCCAATTCCTTCTTGTAGCACATACGGCCTCCCCTAAGGATTCCAAGCACAAACCATTTAAACCATGATTCTATTTCCTTTATAACTGATATTTTAATGGTGTTCAATTGGAAGCATGTTGTTCCTGGACCTGAATATTTCTTCCGAGTATAAAGAGATTTATCAATAAAGAGTACAGAAGCTCATTGTGTATGCTGCTGAGTTCACTTAATGTGTTCTCTTATACAACATGAACGTATACTTCTGAGTCATCGATTAAGAAGTGCATACACGTGAGATCATTTTGTAGGAACTCCGTAATAGTGATGACGTTTGTGAGCTATAGTATTAAATATTGTCGTCTCTAATAGTAAAAATTGCTGAAAAGAGCAAAAGGACAGTAGTGTTTTCTACTTTCTTCGAGCCAAGAAAGCATGAAAGGGATTGCAATTCGTAGGTGGCTTGGAATAGATCTTGATATTGGGTTTTCAGATTTAAATTGATCCCAGAATCTTTGAATCATACTAGGAGGTACATGTACCAGCGGTAATAAATCCAGTTCAATCTAATAAAATGAACGTCATCTTAAGTAATCGACTAAATATTACCACTTAGTTAGAAAAACGACTGCTTCGTACTAACAATTTAAGATTAATAAGTGTGAAATTACAAAGAAAAAGTGTACGCAGTTTCACTTAATTGCTTAATAAGTGTCTTTCTTTAAAAAGAATCGTAAAGTATATAATTATGTCATACATATTTATGAATACTATATCATGATTCATATACTTATTTTTTACTTTTATTCTTTTAATTTAAAAGTCACAAAACTGGTTGCACTTGAACTTTTAGGTATCAATGTATGTATACAACCCTGGCTTTTCAATTATTATTTCCTTGAAAAAAATTTTTTCACCAAGTAAAATTTAAAATCGGCTTATGGCACAAAATTTATTTTTTCTCTTACAGCAAATTTAAACAAGATATATATTAAACACAATCTTCATAAATGAGAAATCTGTTACAAAATTTCTCGTACTAATATTAAACTCTATTGTGTTTTATTTCTCTCTTTATCTACCTTTATGACTATAATTATTTTTCTTCTTATGGATTTAATGATGCCTAGTTTAAAAAATGTTTGCAAAGATCAAGATAAATCGAAGACTCAGAAGATAAAAGAAAAATTCAAATTAGATGAAGATAAAATATACAATAACATTATATAAAGCAGCACTTTATATGAAAACCTAATTGTTCTAGCATACTTTACAGACAGTTATCTAAACTTGGGCTGCTCATTAAAACAGGACCATTCTATAACACCATTTTCAAAAAATTGGTACTTACATCAGTAAGAAACTTCAGGATTGTACATAATGGTACTGTCAGTTCTATGTAGACTAGAAATATACCACTTCTCATCCTTTTTCAAAAATGCATGTGTCATGAACAAGTCTACATTAAGATAGCGATGGCCATTATAAGCACGAGCATATATTTCTGTTGGAAAATGGAGAAGTAAATATAAATAATGTATAATTTATATGACAATTAATATCATAGTTATAATAATTAATTATATAATTAATATAATAATAATTATATTAATTTATATTATATTATAATTATAATATATATTTAATATTATAATATTACAAATATAATATATAATAATATTGATAAATGTAATAAATGTAATGATATGATAAATGTATATCATTCCTTCTCTCTCAAGAAGTGTAAACCTTTCTTTATTTGGATTGCTAATTTATTCCTTTTTTTAATGGATATTTTATATCATTCCTAATTAATTATAAATTACTAAAATTTAAAGAAAAATATTTATATATATATATATATATTTAGTGAAGTAATTAATCTGAGTGTAAAAAGTTTTATACGGCTCTTTGTGCAATAAAAAAATATTAATTTCTTTCGTACTTTATTTAATTTTGAATACACACACACAGATCTGTATAATATATATTTACAAATTACACACATAAATCAGGGTTTATTCAACTATAACTCTTTACCGGTTATAATTTTAATTAAATCAGCACACCCTTTCCTGTTTCAACTACGGAAAATTTATAATAAGCCCCAGTTTCTAAGAATTCACATCTCTGGAAAATATGGATGGCAAAGAGATTTATATTATTAATAAATACGGGAACTGCACCAAATCCCAACCATGACGATTACAAACTCAATAGAGAGCACAGCCAAACGAAATAATTAAATTTTTCTGAAAATATCTTGGATTTATTTTGTACGACAACGACTTCAGAGAGTGAATGGTTCTCTCTAGTTTATATTTAGAAAAGTGGAATAAAACATTATTATAGAATAAATTTGAGGAAAAAACCATAAATGAAAGGAGATATCTTGCGAAATGAAACTGTAAATATATATATAGTTAGAGAATAAATTTCTTTGATTCCGAGTTTTTATTTTTTTCTCTTGTCTACCTAGTTACTGTAAAATTGCACGAACTCCTAAAGGACTTTAGAAGAAGAATAAAATTGAGAAAAAAGGGGAAAGCGGGTAAAGAGCGAAACAAATACTTTTCTTCGGAACTTTTCATTTTAATTGATTTTTCATAATTAAATAAAATTATTATGTTTTCATTTAAAAGAGTTTTAATTAACTATAATAAAAAATAATGCAGAGTAAGACATTAAGAATTGAGATCTATTTACTATTATAAAGACAGTATATTTGCAGTTATAATTCTGATTAAGTTTGTTATCTTTATAATATATTTAACATATATGTATATACTGGCGGCCCGACAGACGTTGTCCTGTACACACGTCTTAAATCCGAAAGTTTTAAACTTTTTTGAATAAGTTGTACCAATCTGGACAGTTTTGATCAAATTTTTTTAAAAAAAGTTATTACAATATCTGACATCATCACATGCACAGTTACCACAATTGGACCTATCGATTGCGTGTGAGTAAGTGTATACTATGAACTAAGTTGAATAAAGTAGAATCTATTATAAATAGAAACTGAAACTTGTTTCAATTATATGATAAAAAAGATAAAACTCGATCTAATTTCGTAACAGGTATATTTTTTTAATGCACAGTAAATAAATTTATCGTAATGCCATTGAATGCACAATTTTTTTGGTTAATCCTTGAGGGGTATAAACAAACAAATGCGATGGTTTACCAACCCTGACACGCAACATATAATTGGTCGTGCGAAAAACAAAATTTTCTCTTCTTATTTCTTTTTTTTTTCTTTTCTTGTCGCGCATTAGCGGAATAAACAACACACAGGGGTAAGACAATTATGCGTTTTAAGGTTTTTAATTAATATCTTTTTAAATAATTGAAATATCGATGTGAATCTAAACCATCCTCGAATTCATTTGAACCCACACAAAAAATGTCATCAAAATCGGTCTAGTGATTTAGAAGGAGTACAGTCAAATACACACGCGCAGAAGAATTATATATAAACTAGCTGGATGCCTCGGCGTAGCACGGGCTCTTTCAAGTGTACAGCTTTATACCTTGGAAGATTCCCCTTCCTTTTCAGTGTCAGCACTTCCTGGTGTGTATGTGATTTCTATATATCTCATTAAAATACTCTTTTTAGAAGTTTCTTCCACATCTTTGTCCTGTCGGGTGGGTCTGTTTTTTCGCCACTTAGCTCGGCATTGCAAGAGCTTTTTTCGTGGGTACAATTTTGTCCCCCATGGAAATTGTCCCTTTCTCTCTGCAAACCAGTACTTCTGTGTGTGTGTGTGTTATTGAGCGATGCGAGGGATTTCTACATTTATCTAATTTAAATCCCCTTTTCCGAAATTTCTTCCACTTCTTCTCTTTGTCAGACAGGTTTCTTTTTCATCCGTTTAGCCCAGATTTGCATTTTTTTTAAGTATAAAACCCCCCTTTTTCACCAAAGGTAAAGATCTTTTTTTTCTTCAAATTTCTATTTTCGATTAAAAATTTACAAAGCTAATTCAGTTTTGTTATCAAGTAAACATACATTGTACTAATTTATTATTAAATAAATAATTTAGTAATAAATAATAAAACGCAATATAACTTTGATTCTTAAAAAATATATTAATTTACATCAATTTTTGTTAAATAATGAATAAAAAATATGAAGTTATGAATACGTTATCTATGAAACGACTGCTTTTATCTGGATGTTTGATTTTTCGATTAAATATATGTAACTGTGAAAAAAGAACTACGGGAGGAAGAGCCTAAAATTTTGTTTACATTCCTTGCATAAAAAAAGATTTAAAAGGCAATAGTACTATTTAATAAAAACAGGGCAGCATTTTGCTATATTTTAAGGTTTTTCATTAAATTATTTCTCTATCAACTATCAGTTGCGATAGAAAACCATCGGTTGTGATGTATTATTAAAAACTAAGATCATATTAATTATTTTACAATGTGAATACTTTCTTAAAATTCAAAGTAATAAATTGGATTTGAAAAATTACTGGAAAAATCATTATTTACACTCATTTTAAAAGAAAAAACACTCAAAAAGGAAACATCTCTTTCTGATAGAAAAATCTTTTATCTACTTACGTGCTCTCCGTAAGTGTTTTTTCCGCATGTGCCCTATAAGCGCTCAAATTCGTGAGTTCTGAGGTAGCTTTCCCATAATTAATTGTTACTGGCATTTGGCGATTTTTCTAATTTTTTTCGTTGTATTTTTATGGCTCCCGAAGACGGAAAAAATACATATTCTTTAAAAATATTTTTTGTATAAAGAAGGCAGAATTTTTTTTTTAATTACAAAATTCCAATTTTTTTTGAAGTTTTACAATAAGTTGTTTCAAATTAACTTGGAAGCATTGGAAAAGATTAAAAAAATGTACGAATCTACTTGAAAAACATTTTATCTTTTAAGTAATTTAAAACATTGTAGAAATTCATATTTTAATAATATATTTTAGGTTAATCGCATGTTGAAATCATTTATATTTTAAGCGAAGTTAATAAATACAGTCAGTAGAGCAACGTCATGAAATTCTATTTTGGCTGAAAACTGATTACAATAACGTTGTTACAACAATGCAGGTGAATGTTGAATTGTATATTTTGAATATTTTTATTTAATATATTTTAACTAATTGCGATATCGGACCGAACTGCAATTTTAAACCATTCTCGAATTTACTTGAATCCACACAAAAAATTTCATCGAAATCGGTCCAGCCGTTTAGGAGGAGTTTAGTCACATACACACGCACAAAAGATTTTTATATATAAAGATATGGAGTAAAATAAATAATAAAGGACGAATTGTAATTCCTACAAAGCTAAGAATGAATGAAATTGGATTTTAAAAAACCTATAAAAACCCACCAAAATATAATTAGACATACAAAAGTCAATAGACCAAAATGGAAAACGATTATGTTTTCTACAGCTGTCACTGAATTACGACAAGGAAACAGGGTGAAGCTTGCTGTACCGGATCCTAACGTTTCTCATCCGGCAGAAAATTTCGACATAATAGCTCTAGAAAGTGAAGAAAAACTTAGATCGAGAAATGAGGCCAAACTTAATAACAGTATGATATACGAAAGAACTATCTATTCCCCATAAACTATATATATATGTGCGTGTGTGTGTTTGAAATGTGGCATTCTATAAAACATCTAGGCATTGCATACAATGGCTAAAACTAGTCAGCAATGTAGGAGATGATTCCTATTTCACACATTGCTGAAGCATTCTACAGAATGCCTAATGAGAACCCGGCAAAATATGAAATACGTCTCCGATTCATTTCAAATATTGTGTGGCAAAGCACATGACTTTCAACGCGTGTCTCAGACTCGGAATTGTTACTTATAATTGCGGTTTGTTCGGGAGTGTCAAAATACGCAATTTTACTTAAATTTTTCAACATTTTAATTTTCTGTGCTGCATGAAAATGAAGGGGCAAGCTGTAGTGTTGGAGAAGGAGCTGTGGACTATAGAATGAAACAGCGATGACAAACATCCGAAATTCGAGTTAATTCTAGAGAAAAAAAGTTTATTCTTAACTAGAACTACTTACCAGAAGTTAAAAACTGTTGTACAAAAAGCGAAGTGACTGATAAGAATGAACCCAGGAACTGTTAGCTGCTGAATTGCTATGATGTGACGATTATGTGGAAAACAAAATTAAACTATTTAACCTGTTAAATAAAAAGTCCCCAACCATCCCGGGATTAGCAGAAAAGGTCCTGGGAGAGCTTTAGAATTTGACGGAGACAGAAATGATCAAACGGCTGTGTCCAGATTGATCAGTGGGCATCTGAAATGCATGACCTTCGAATCTGGCCGTAAGGTTCTCCAGACTCGTACCAAGTGTCACCTATTGCCGGCTTCCCCTGAACATATCCTCGATTGTTTGGGGTTAGCTTTGGAAGATGTCCATGCGAGTCCACTTCTGGTGCTGGACTTTCTAGGGTTAATGGTCTCATGGATCTGATGTATCTGCTTCTAAATCCTGAAGTATGGGACACAAGAGTCAGTACTATACCGTATTATATCACGGAATCTGAGTTATTGCACGCACTTCATGAAGCTCATGTGGCTATTAGACATGGAGGACGGGATATAACGGTAAAAAAAACTTTAAACCAAGTAGAAAAATGTTACACGTTCTGATATTGAACTGTACATCCACCTTAGTGAACAACGCCAGAAAAAAAAAGACATTAAAAAGGGCGTTGTTGGGAAAACTGAATTTTTCCGAATGCCAATATAGTGGCACTTGCAATGAGTGGAAAATAGGATGGTTATAAACATAATCAGGATTTAGTATTAACATCATTCTAATAATTCATTTCTTATTAAATAATTCACATGCAAAAATAATTTATTTTATGTATTTTCGTAGTTATGAATTAAAAGATTTCCAAGAGCATTTTAAGCCTTTCAACAGAAAATAAAAAAAAATACGTATGTATATAAATCTTAAAAATTACAGCTTCTTTATTTTTCAATTTTTCCAAAATATTTACCTATTGGCAATCTTTAAAAATTATACTGAGCTTTAAAAAAGAAGCGTATTTTTTTTTCTAAAGAATATTTTAAAACACCAATTTTTTTCCCACCTATGCGCTAATTTTCCAATAAGTTTTGAGTTTTTTCACAATTATCATTACATACATAAAGAAAAAAAAAATACTTCGGAACTAATATTTTAAAAAGCCTTTATACAAAAATAAATTTTTGACTATTGTTTTCTTGTAATTTAAATGAAGAGTTTGTATTATTCATAAAATTTTAACGCTATTTCCGTTATAATTCTATATATTCCGTTATAATTAAACGCTATAATTCTATCATTCACCAAAAAAATTTCTAATTTCACGATATCATATTTTTAAGAACAAGTTATAAATATAATTATTATATTTTTCAAGTAACCACACTAAAAAAGATAATAAGCCTTATAATCTATACATTATTAGGGATGTATGTTACAATAGGTGAAAAATAACAATTTCCCTCAAATTGTTGTTTTTCTACAATAGATAAAGGGAATAAACTTTGTTCATAATATTTAAAGAATTCTAATGAAAAGATTTAACTTATAAGGAAAATTTTTAAATATTTAATCTTTGTTAAAGAGTTCTTCCTACTTATACAGGGCATCCCCGAAGTAGCGCCCACACTCTGCCAAGCCAGATTATTAGTTGGGAGTTCATATAAACTGCTCAAAGAACTTTACCTGTACTATTCATAAATTAAATTTTATTACGTTATCAGGACAATTAAAAGATTTTCGGACCAACATACTAGTTTGCTTCATAATTTGATCGATACATCTTACTTTTTAACTCCACACCCTTGTCATTTCCTCAACATCCAATCAGAAGACTCGCTTTCGTATCAAGGACTAGGATCTCTTTCTCTCACTCAAGCTCAATGACGCAATAGCTAATGATTTCCAGGGCCTACTTGCCCTTCTGAGTTTTCGTGACCTTAGGCGTTGAGGTTTATGACAAGATGTTTCAGTCAGTGGGTCTATCCAGCTTGAAACCCCCACTGTTTAGTTCCCAAGCAAGCTTGGTACTCATTTATCGACCTCTCGCAGACCAGGATTTGAACCCAGAAGCGCGATGCGCTACCTCTCAGCCACTGGGCTTTGTACAATTTGCAGTTTACGATAAAAATAAGAAAAACAAAGTCTGGCGCCACAGCTGGTACAAGGAAAAAACCCCGTTTTGAATACAGTATTCGTAAGTATTTATAAAGACAGGTGTTCAAAGTGTTCACCGTGCATATCGAAGGAATCTTGAGCGTGCCGTTGAAAGGACGAGGGCAGCACGATGTCCACCGAAGTACAAGCAGCGAAGCCCGTTTGTAAAGTCACACTGAAATGATGCACCAACTCCCGGAAATAGCCCCATAGGAAAAAATCTAACAATGTTAAATGCGGTGATCGTGGCGGCCATAGAATTAGACTTACAAGTCCCGTCTAGTAGACAGGATTATGCCCTATCCAACCAATCACGTACAAGAGTAAGGAATAGCCCCGAAGACCCAACGTGCATCTTCATTCATTCGACATCATTTACCGTGTTTTTCTTTTAAACTATGGATATTACAGGTACAGTTCTTTAAGCTCTTTTTAATGTACTTCCAACGAGAAATCGAAATTGAAGAGTTTGTTTGCTATTGTTGGAACACTTTGTGTAACAATTTAAATTCAAATACCATTTACTTGTAATCTAAGAGTTTGCAAAACTTCTGAATCTTCCAACTACTTCAAATTTAAATTTTTGAATAAAAATTAAAATTGAGTTAAAAATTGTAAACATTTTTTTTTTTAAATTTCACTACATCACTTACATCCAAGATTTGGTATCTATTATATTCATATATCTGAGTAAACAGTCTTATTTTTTAAAAAGTAATTAAGGTATCCGACTACGTTCGGAACCTTGGTTTTGCAAAAGCGTATAAATGGATAAGATTTATGATATTTAGTGTCACTTAGAATAGAAAATGTATATAAAATTGTTTTAAGAATAGTATTACAGTAAAAAATTATTTATGTACAATATTTTGACAAAAAAATGAACATAGAATGACCCATTTTCAAAATATTCTCCTTTTGTGAAAAATGCTTCTATTATAATAGTATTTTGTCTGTATATAGCTCACGCCTATATAAAGAGGCTCAACTAGAATTTTTGAAATATGTAACTTATAAGTGGGTTTATCCATGTTTTACGACAACAGAGGGGGAAATTTTAAGAAAAAAACGCCGATAATTATTTCAATGGGTTGTAACTCTAAAAATAATGTGATTTTTTCAAGAATTATGGTTAAGCCTCTGTACAGAGGTCTGAGCTATATACAGGCAAAATATATTATACTAGAAGCATTTTTCACAAAAGGAGAACATTTTGAAAAAAGGTTATTCTAAGTTAATTTTTTGCCGAAATATTGTATTTAAATACTTTTTTTTATCAAAATGTCCTGAAAACAATTTTATACATGTATTTCAATCTAAGTGACACTAAATATCATGAAAATTATTCATTTATGCGCTTTTTTAAAATCACGGTTCCGAATGTAGTCGGATACCTTAAATGCATATTTTAATTTTTAGCGAATAACTATATTAAGAGATTATATATGTCGGTTATAATTCATATATTTTAAGACACACAATTTTCCGTCTTTGCCGTAATTTGTCATGTTTTCCAAACTAATTATTTCAATGTTTTCTGCGTACGTTTTAAATGTTCACTCCTAAAATTTAATTTGTAGCTGAATACAGTCTGTCTTTAAAAGACTACTTGGCAGTTAAAGCACAACTCGAGTTCAATTTACTTTATATAATTGCTAAGTTTAAAAAAAAATCTTTATCTACTCAATGGTAGTTTAAATACAAACTTTATAAAGAAATATTCTAAATTAAATCTTAAACTTTTCAGAGAGAGATCTACTTAGTTTTATTTTATCCGCGACTCTTGTGATTAGTATTCTAAACTTAATTCTTTCCAGTTCTGCACTCTATTTAACAGCAAATGTCTAGCTGATGTATTTTGTTGTACATACAATGTTTAACTATTGTATTTTTTGATGATAAGTGAATAATTGCTAGAGAACTTTAGATTTTTATTCCAGTGCATGCTTTAAAACAGAACCTTTATTCTGAAGGTATCCGACTACGTTCGGAACCGTGATTTTAAAAAAGCGCATAAATAGATAATTTTCATGATATTTAGTGTCACTTAGATTAGAATACATGTATGAAATAGTTTTGAGAACATTAAAACAAAAAACTTATTTAAATACAATATTTTGGCAAAAAATTAACTTAGAATAAGCTTTTTTCAAAGTGTCCTCCTTTTATAAAAAATGCATCTATAATAATAATATTTTGCTTATATAAACTAAAGACTCCTCCAGAGAGTCTGGACTAGGATTTTTGAAAAATTCACATTATTCTCAGAGTTATTACCAATTAAATTAATTAGCAGCAATTTTTTCTTAAAATTTCTCCCCTCTGGTGTAGTAAAATAAGGATAAATCCGCTTCTAAGTTGTATATTTCAAAAAATTTAGTTCAGCCTCTGTACAAGGGTCTGAGCTATATACAGGCAAAATATTATTACAAAAGCAGCATTTTTCATAAAAGGAGAATGTTTTGAAATTTGGTCATTCTATGTTCATTTTTGTCAAAATGTTATACTTAAATAAATTTTTGTTGTAATAATATTCTTAAAATAATTTTATATACGTTTCCTAATCTAAGTGGTACTAAATATCATAAATATTATCCATTTATACGCTTTTGCAAAATTACGGTTTCGAACGTAATCGGATACCTTAAGAACTCACAGGACTCTTAAATTGAAAATTTTTAAATTTTTTGAAAAAAAAATATATGTTAAAGCCTCAATATTTCTGAGTATTTTGGTACTAAAACTGTGTTGATACTGTGAAAACTTCCGAAGATATTGAGAAATAAGTAGTGAAATTTAAACGAAAATCCTATCTTTTACTTATCTTTAACTTCATTTTTCGCAAAACAAAAAATTTTAGCTTCTGCACAAAATTTCTCAGAAACAATTTATGATATGAATTTGAAATTTTATACACGAGTCCAAATAAGGCTCTTCATAACTTATACATCAATTTTCGAAATAAATAAATAATAGAATTTTTTTTATTTTAATTTTAATTTATTTATTTTTTAAATTTTAAAATTTTGTTATAATTGTATTTAAAAAAAATGTTTTTTCCTCTTAATTTCTTAAAAGTTAGTATAATTTCAAAAGTAAACATTTCTTCACAAAGTAAAATTATTTTTTTAAAATTTTGATCAATTTTGTAATTAATCCTGCGCGATGTAAAATACTAATTTTCATATTTTTGAAAAATTTCTTTGAAATTTGAAATTTTTTTTTATTTGAGTATTTCTTTGAAACTTTTTAAATTTTTTTCTCAAATTCTCTGTAAATTTGAGAAATATTTTAATTATATATAATTTATATAATTATCATGGTGTTTGAAGAAGGATGTTTTTTTCGAGTAAGCATATCTGTTAATGGTCCTATGAGCCCTTTAACTACAGAACTGATTTGTGTGTGTGTGTGTGTGTGTAAGATTTTATTAACATCACACTTTAAAGCATTGCGAGGACATTAGGCCAGAGCTCCTCAAACTGTCGTGCTCGCTTCCCTAGGGGGCGTAATAAATTAACGAGGGGTCGAGAGCACATTTAAAAGTTGAAAAAAGATTATTTCAAAAAATTATTAATTTACTAAAAAAGTAAACAAACAAAACACATTGACATGATAAAAAATAAGGTGCACATTTATACGGATATAATATACTTATAAATATATGTACCGCACAATGTATTTTATAACTAATTTAACAATACTAAATTAAGAACTAGTTTAATAATACCAAATGACCCCATGGGCTTATCACATATAAAATTATATACAAAAAACTTGACAATTATCAAAATAATTTGTGTACGGTTTAAAATTAATCCCTTAAATGCCGATTAAAAGTTATGGGATATGCTCTCCAATTCCACCTTCTTTCAAGCAGGCACGCGTATGTAATGTATTGGGGAGGGAGGAATAAATAAGTAAAAATCCACTGAAATAAGTAAATTCTTCGCAAACACTGTCAAGGTCCTTTTCTTGCATTCCATACCCTTTGGAATAACTTTATGGATGGCAGTGCACAGAAAAGATCGCACTTTGGAAAGACGTATATATTCGTACAGGCAATAAACGCTTTGGCTGAGTGATACGTTTATACACGCCGATGTCACTTAAGAGGTAAAAATCTGTCAGTTGAAGAAGGGAATAAATTTAAGGGAATAAATTTAATTTAAATGAAGAGATTTAATGAGCATCATCCTTTCTACATGGCAGATTTAAAGCTATAAAATTCAAGTACCTTAACCGATATTCTGTGAATGAGTATTTATTAAGGTTGCACTACAAAACAACGGGGTGTTATTGGCATCAGACGTCTTAATTTTGAACCCTGGTCAAATGCCGAGGACGAAACCTGAGCTGACGCACCCTCTCCAAATTACCATACCAACGAAAAGATTTTAAACCCGACATATTTAACGTGATTCATGCTCCACCATAGGCTGGTCATCAATGGTACTAGGGCTCGAACTCAAGACACGCCGGCCACGAAATCATAACCATAATCCCTAGGCTACTACGCCCACTTCTCGAGTATTCGAAATAAAAATATTCGAGCTGGCTTAACAATGATTCTTCTTGAGCAACTTTGATTGAAAACCGTTAATGCATACTTTTTTTATTCCTAAATTTCCCTTCGAAATATTTGCATAAAAAACTCTCCTAACATTTGAGTTACTTATTTATCTTCAGGCGAGTAATTGAAATATTATTGAAATTTTTTAGGGCAAAACCGTACAACTTCCCTTTTGATTATACAGCTCCACTAAATATCCAGAGATAGGAGTGGGGCGTCGCTTGATAAATGGAATATCTACTTAGTGTAGGTCAATTTTTATTTTTTTTAAAAAAAGGCCAGCTTAAATGTAATTTACGATTCGCGACATTCACTCAAAATTACGAAAACTTCCACCAGGATTCTCTTGTTATTGAATAATAATAAATTAAAGCATGCAAATGACAAAGACATCTATGACAAAGACAATATGAAGTTTCTGCGTTAGAAGAGCAATTGATTTATCAAATTTAAGATACAAGCTCCGCAATACACATAGTGCATTGTAACTAAAGGATTTCCACAGGGACATCTCAAGACTTCTTGAGGCCCTCTGCTCCCCACAAATGTCCCTATGACCCTCAAAAGTAGACAGTACATAGCATACGTTATCAATTATTCGTACAAACAATAATCCCGAACTAATAAATGTGCAAGACTTACAATCGCTCTAATTGGCTCGACCAAATGCAAAATTTTGACTGAACAAAAAATGATCGTGTATGGTGGTAGGCCTAGGAGTACACATGGATGAAGGTAATAACATGCAGCGTGTTGACATATCGTTGTTCGGATAATACAACCGGAAATAACATTTGACCTTTGAAATTATTCAATTATGACCTTATTAAGGCAGAGTCTAGAATGTGACGAGCCCTCACCCACCCCTAGTGTACTAAATAAGTAACTATAACTTGATTATTTGTAATAAAGGTTTTGGAATTTCCAAAAAACACGAAGTTACGTTACGAAGAAACAGTTTTGGGAAAGACGAATATTCAGGTGCTTGCCAGTGATACAGTAGAAAACGAGATACCTTTAAAGATAGGCTATCGTCATAAAATTCAAGAAATAAATCTGAAAAACACTGTTGTTTTAGAGGCATCAGTTTTTACGAACACTTAATAATAATGATCAGCTGATTAGATTGAGAATAAAAATATTGACCAATCATGTGTATCAAGAATGAAGTTCAAGTACCAATGGTATTGTGCAATTTGCACCCCATGCTGTAAATGATTTTGTCTTTAAAAAAAGGAGATGTCGATATACATAGAATAAGCATCAGTTGAAATACTATTTACTGTGCTTCAAATTTACTAAACTCTGTACTTGTTAAAAAACCTGATTACGTTAATTTCATGAATTTCTAAGAAATTTAATACCATATAAATGAAATACTTGAACCTATTCCTACTCCTAATTATTTTTAATTATATTTTGAAACATAGTACTTTGAAGTTAATTATTACTGAAAAATATCTCTGATTTTCTAAGCTCATAAACTTGGAACACAGTTTGAGTCCCGCATTAAAATTGAAAGATGAATTATTTTTAAAGACACTGACACATAGATACTAAAATTAAGATCGAGGGCTATAACGAAAGTTACAAAAATTGATCTCATTTTTTCCCCTTTACAAAAAATATGCATTTCATAAAAAGTTAAATGGGATAAAGATGAAACTATGGTAACTATTTCTAATTATTATTTGTTGATACTAATTTATTTTTGTCTTTGTTTAAAAGATGTGAATGATGCAAATAAAAGCACATTTTGTGTTTATTTCCCTGTTAATATAATTAAGTTAAATTGCATATAAATATGCACTCAAATTTTTCATAACTTCCCCGTTGTATTATACCTGTCACCATAACACTTCTGACTTTGAATTTGTTATTGTTTTATTCAGTTCGTTGGGTAATCTTAGCACTTCTTGTAAAATTAAGAAGGTATGTATATTACGAATTTTATAGCAGATTTTAATGCTCAGTTTATAGAATATTCATAATTTTGATAAGTATTACACTAAAGAGGAAAAGATGAAATTAAAATTTTGCTTAACCCTGATAAAAACAGTTCTCATTCTTCTTTTGAATGTTCTGGTAACTGATTTATAGTTTTAACCAGGTTTCTGGTTTTATGGGTCTTTTATGTTATAGGATTATTATTCAATTATGATAACTTTTAATAAAATTAATATTTATAGGAGATTTTGTTATAATTTTTGTTTAATATTTAATTTAAGTCAATTTTTTTATAGAAATCAGTTAACGGAAATACTTGTATTATTTTCTATTGAAAAATAAGTATTTGGATAAGTGTACTTGGAAAAAAAAATCATTTTTCCTCTTCAAAATATACCTCTGTACTTTTACAATCACACTACAGCATATCAAGTCTACTATGGATTAAGTCTTATAAAAATTACGAATTTCTAGAATAACATTCTCTTTCATCCAACAAATTAATCATTATTGCAGGTCGTCACTGACAGATCTATTGTAAAGCTCTCTATTAAGAATTATAAGCTATTTATGACCAAAATAATCCGGAGGTACTCACAATCAGATTTGCACCCCATGCAGCGATGAAATACACCGTTCTAATACCTTTTCTACAATGTAATATTTCAGAGCACACTGTCTAAATTAAGGAAATGATAATGATATGAAATATACTGTCTTGGAATCTGCTTGCATGTCAGAATCTATATATTTGTTGGATAGAGAAGATGTTTAGAATTATTTGTTCGTATGTTAGTCGAAATATATCACCCGTATATAACATTTACTTACTATTAAGACTTATGAACTAGCTTTTATTCGATTTGTATAACTTCAATAACAGTGAATCTTTTAGTTCCTAAAGGTATATTTATCTTCAAGTATCTCAAGCTGTTAACAAATTTTAATGGAATTATTCTTTAAGAATGTATATTATCCTTTGAAGGGAATATAAAACTATTTACGTTCTATCGTATTGAACAACTAAGTATATATTGAAATACATGTATATTCATTTTCTAAATTAAAAAAAAAAAGATAGCAGCTGTTTATTTCAGTTGATTTGAAAATCATTTTTTTATATCAACTGACTTTATTTCACTGTTGATTAGTAAATAATAAGCCATCGTTTTGTATATCAATTACCAACTACAAACATTGCGATAGCTAAAAATTTAGAAAAATTGTCTCTTTAAAAGTCAAGTAGATTAAATTAAATATTTCTTATTTTTTCTGCTCTTTTGGATTCAAAACCCATTCACAAGACATCTAAGAAAGTAACAGATAAAAGAAAGATAATACAAAAAAATAAAAAAAAAAAACACTGGGGAAAATAAAGTTAAAAAAATCTATTGACAAATCGAAATTTGATAAAAGTTTGTAAAAATCTAGTTTTCTTACGATCATAGAATATTGATGAACAATGAGTCATTCATACATTTCCATAAAAACAGGCTTTATATTCTAATTCACTTCCTTTGCCATGGTCTCTTTGATATATTGAAGATATCGAGGGTACATGAATAAATTTATTGAACTGGAAGATATAAGCAAAAACAATCCAATTGAAAATGCCCACCAATGAACTCACAGAACAGCTGGTTACATTGCCAAATTACTACATGACCACAGCACATTCGAAAGGATAATAGAGCACAGAAAGCGAACGGCGATGTCGTATTGTTGACATCTAATAATTTTCTGGTCAATGAAACCAATGGCAAGCCAGGCTTCAAACAGTTGATCTTGGAACTCACACTGAAACTTCGATAATAATCTGTACTTTATACTTGCCACCAAGCGCACTCATTAATACGATCAGTATTAGTAATCTAATCCATCAAATTTCCTCGCCTCTTGTATTGCTTGGAGACTTCAGCAGCAACCTCTTTGGGGAAAATAAAGATATCTAGCCAAAGAGGAAAATAGAAAATATGATTCCGGATAATTATTTTTGTCTGTTAAATAATAAATTGATCTTCATTCCCTTAAACTTAGCAGTTAAACTAATTTCACTCCATGAATTTAGCAATTATCTCAGCTTCTGTTTTAACTTTCTGCATTCTGAGTGGATTACTGTCAATAAAACGGTGATTGCTCCCAATTGTGTTGCATCTTACAAATTTATGTCAACAAAATTCTTCTTCTTGTACGTGGATATATTTATGGACCAGATAACTAATCTCCGTTCTGCTTCCTTGTAAGCATTGCATAAAAAATGAAGCATTCAGAAGTTATTGATGAAGTATCAGAAAAAACGTAAGGATAATAATGACTAATAGTGCTATAATATGTATCCATAAAAATATTATCTAAAAACCGTTTGGGATTGAGGATTGTATAAATTCTTATATGAATCAGTGGATTATATCACATATAGAAATATTCGACTCTAAACAACTTTTATATATCAAAAATACCATAAAACAACCTTGAAGAAATTCAGAAAAAAATATTTAAAAATGTCTTAGAATAAATGTATAAATGCTTTCAATAGTATCCTTAAAATAGTAAGCGAGACTGAATTAAACATGCATCAGGAGTTTAAGACTATAGAAAGATTCCACAGTTTAGGAATCTTACATCCAAACTATTTCCTCGTGAAAGAACACTGCAAATACAAAAACTATCTCATTTTAGTACTTCTAATTATTCAAAAAGTTTATAAAAAAATCCCCAAATAAAAAGGTGAGAACTACTTTTATCTCAAAATGCAAACCGATAGACAGTGGTAATTTCGCTTTTCCCAAAACAGAATTCGCACTCTGTGTACGTAAATTGCTCTGTGTACACTCATACAGTGTCACCCAAGAACTCATCTACTATTTACCTAAATTTTCTTCATCAAACCTTTTAAAATCTTACAATATGGTATGTTGTCTCAGCTTTCCACATACGTGTAACTATGCTGTCTTTATTCCTACTGTGAAATTAAGTAAACATTCCATTGATCCAAACAATTACTGGTATAATTCCTTGACGAATTGCCTGTATAAAATGACTGAAATATGGTTTATATATATATATATATATATAAACAAACAAACAGGTGCCACAGAGGGCCAACAGATGGTTCTGGGCAGCAAAAGGTAAAAATCGTGTATTAAAGAAACTGTTGTCAGATTGGAAACAGACGCACCATATCAATTGTGATATGGATTATTAGAAAAGCTGTACTGTTGGAATGAAGATTCAGTTACTGCAGCTTTACGATCCTATCACCTATACAAGGGTGTGAAATATTTTTGCGCGCATCATTTGGTAAGGATCTTAGGGTGAGCTGCAACTTCCATTATGTTTGACCTCCTAGGTCCCCAGACCTCAACCCGTGTGATTTTCAGTTGTGGAGTTACCTGAAGTCGTCAATGTACTGTGATTGTCCGACTTCATTCAGGATGCTAAAAAACAGCATACGATAGCAATTTCTCACCATATGTTTTGAGTGCTGAAACACTGTATAGCATGAGTTTTGATATGCTGTACAGTGCTGTTCTTAACATTTACTACATTAGTTACATTAACATAACTACAGGTGTTGCTAAAGAATGAAGGCTGACATAATGGACATTTGTAATGAAGAACATCGTTTATTGCTTAAAATCAATTGTTATGCTAAATATTGATTTTGTTATATAAAGCGTCATCTATTGGCCATTTTTGCACTTTTTAGTTTTCAATAAAATCTGATGTCATTTCGTGTCAATTTTAACCTCTCTACCTACATTATTCTAAGAATTATTATATTTTCAAATGTTAGCAATATATATATTGAGCCACTTGGTATATATATATATATATATATATATATAACAACTTAATTGCTTTAGAGTTGATGATTAGTGATATCTTTGAAGGGAATAAATATTTTATTTCTATTTTTATTACATTTTAGGAGTACGATTTTACTTTGTAAATTATCTTTCGAGATATTTATGTCAATTTTTCTTCCAACGTTGTTATAATGCATATACTTTAGAATGGAAATTGGCTTTACATACCTTAAATTTTTATATAAAAAAGGGTAGAGCAAAGGAGTGTTCCAGATGTTCTGCACCACATTATAAAATTTGACAGCATAATTTCTCAACTTCAAAATATCTGACCAACTTTTGTCAGTCCTGAGCCCTACTGCTTTATTTCTCAGACCTTTCTAATTTGGTTTCATACCACAATACTTTCAAATATATTAAATCGGTTCGAGACCCTTAGTAAGATCAATGGAATTTCGAATTATAAAAAAAAATATGTATAACCTAGTTCCTCGTTGGAAGTAACTAACATAGTTTAAGTTATTATCAAGCAAAAGAAAAATATTTGTGGGTTAATGTGTTTCCATCAGACTTGATTTCAGAATTATTTAACAATTAAAACTATACAATCATAAGTAATATTAAATATCATCAAAATATTTCTCAAATATAGAAAATATATGGGTGTGCATTAATCCAACTTTAAAGCACCACCTATTTGTATTTTTGAACTATTTCAGAATTCAAATACTTATTACTGACATCATACCTCACAAAATTTTCTCTTTTGATACTTGTCTTGAATTTAAACAATTCCAGTCAGTTTGTATAAAAAGTCCACAATTCCTCTCTTCTTTTTTCAAGTACAGACAGTAAAACACAATCGCCGAACCAATATTTCATATTATTAATTAAATGACGATTTTCACACACTTTCGGGTGTTATTTTTGTGAGAAAATCACCAAATGTAAGTATTAGTACTGGAAATATTTTTCACAACTCTATTTTCTAAGATCTCATATCTCTAGAAAGCGTGGATTTCCGAAAAATTTATATTCGCAATAAAGATAGAATCTGTACTAAATCCCAGCTCTGATATGTTCGACCATAAGAGACCACATCCAGTACAAACAATAATATTTTTCAAAAATATCTTCGGCTGTATCGTATGTGCAAAGGCTTAAGAATATTGAAGGCGGTCTATATTTTATATTTGGAAATGGTGAAATATAATGGCATTGCCAAGTAGATCCTGTGAAATAAATTGAATATCTTTCAAAATTGAACAGACAAATAAATTCTTGAGATGAATGTTTGCTTAATAAGATTGGGATGGGATTTATTATTTATTTTTTATAAATGTTTTTGCAATTGTGAGGATTCCTAAATGCTTCAAAAAGAGACACAAACATCAACTAAAGCAACCATTTTTTAAAGCATTTTTCTTATATATTTTTAAGTCTCTCGAATTTTGAAAAAGTTAATAGCTTATTTTATTTTATAAATTTTCCTTTTTTACGCATTTATTTATTTTTAGAATGAAATATTTCAAGCTGTTTAAAAAAGAAATACTTTTAAAAATATATTGTTTTTTTTAAATTTGTAAAAAAGCTTTTGACTGTGATTTAATCAATAATGTATTGAAATGTATGAAATGTATGTTAAATGTATTGAAAAATAATTATGCATTTTTAAAGAATTAATTGACGTATAAAAGGTTACTTAAATTATTGTTTTGGTAATTATTATACTTAGGTTATGTAAAATTAAGATAATAAATATAAATAAATACAAATAAGTCACATAATACAGTTTTCATTTCAATGAAAAAGATATTAGGACTAATTCGTAAAAATATTCGTTTTCATGTTATAAATGACTTGTTAATAATGAAATATGTATTAAAATTTAACTTGGGTACGCTATAAATTTTTTCGCCAAATAGTTCAAAATTTCAATAAGCTGGAGCGATAATTTTACGCCATGATAACACTAGACTGACCACCAAAGATCTATTTGGCGTGATTTTATGGCCGCGGTAGCCGAGTGGTATAGGTATCGGATCGTGGCTGTCTTTGCCACGAGTTCGAGCCCAGTACCACTAAAGTACCGCCGTATAGGGCAGCGATGCATGTTAAATTAGTCGAGAGCTGAAACGTCCTCCCGTTGATGTGGTGTGGTAGTTAGGAGAGGGGGTGCCAGATCAGGTGTCGTCCACGTCACTTGACCATGGCTCAAAATTGTGGTCCGTCGCCAAAAGCCCTCGTGTAGCTGAAAAGTGCGACGTTAATATTCAATCAATTGGCGTGATTTTAAAATCACGCCACAGAAAAGAGTGGCGTACCTATATCAAATTAGTTCCATGAAATAAAGGATAGCGTGAAATTTAATCTATGTGCGTTGAATTCAAAAACTTATCATAATTATATTATATTTTATTAGAAATGATTTCATTTATTTTGATTAGTTTTGTTTCAAATATTTTGGATAAACTGTATTTTTTGAAAAAAATGTTTCAATGAATAAATTAAAAATAATAAATAGTTTGACAATAGCTATCAACAATACTAAAAATTTTTAGGTTCTAAATAAATCATTATTTCTTGCTAAATTAAGAATATTTAAATTATTTGGTTAACTTAGTAATTTTAAAAAGTGTATTGAAAATGGAGCGTTTAGTTCGCTAGATGTTAAACTAGAAAGCTTGTTTTGATACATAACATTACTCAAAATGAATGACGATTTAAAAAATGCACATATACTAACATTTTAGTTATTGCCTCATCTATGTTAAACACATTAATCAGCCAATGAAATTGAGCTCTTCTTTTATTTGAGCCAGAAGCGAACCAATCAAATTTTGTAAAATCCACGCATCAGTATAAATCAACAAACAACTGGGAGTGAAAAATATGTATTGACAAGTAATATAAAAAAAATGTAGTCATTTCCTACATAGGTCAAGAAAGAAAAATTTTATTTTAATAACTTTTTATTAAATAGTTATAATTAATATAAATATGTATATGGATATTTGACATAATCACAATATTTAGTGACAAAATAGAAAGCGATTTTCCATTTTTCTTTCTATATATATATAGTGCTAGACTATTTTTTGTTTTGTTTTTTACTATTTATTCATTAATTAAATTTAATTATTGTAATAAAATAGTATATAGTAAGAAAAAAATCGTATTCTCAGAAATTTGGCCATCCCAGTTGGGATAAGAACCCACGCCCTTTGGATTAGAAGTCCAACGAGCTATCTATTGCGCTACAGGGACACAAGGAACGATTTCATTTCTCTATATGCTGTTGGACTATTATTTTTGTTTGTTACTATTTATTCATTTTTTAATTTAATTAATGAATTAATATTTGAAAAAGCTGTATTAACATCAAGTGTCCCCCACTAAACGTTTTAAAAAATGAATTATTTAACTTGAATGGATAAATAGAAAATATTTTATTAACGATTGAAAATTCGAACAAAATGTATATATATATAGAGAGAGAAAGAGAGAAAGAATGTGTGAATTAATAGTAGGAATTGAGAAAAGTCAAATGTGAAACTCTTGTAATTTAATTTTTACACCTTAAGGAACTCAAACGATTAGTTTGCAAGTTGCCCTGGTAATTACGTTGATTTTGTATCGTATTTTGTTATTTGTTATATTTTATTTAATGTAATGTTTTTTTTATTAATTTCTAACTGAATAAATTGTTAGTAAATGTTCATGGAAGTGTTTCAAATTTTAAATTTAAAATTAAATGTTCTGATTTGGAACTTGCTTTTCCAAATCACATGGACGCAATTTAGATCTTTGTTTCTATCATCGAGTAATAAAATGTACAAAAGAAGTAATTTTGAAATAAAAAATTTTTTGATTATTGCATTTATAGAATTTCAAAGTATTCTCCGTATTCTGAAAAATATTATCCTTATTTCATAATGCAATCTTTTTATTAAGGTGAAAATAGCTGTTTTTTAGCTGTCCTGTATTATGTATCAGCGTGACATCGCGGACCCCCAAGATTTTGAACACCCCCCCCCCTCGACTTAATGTTCTTGATCAAAATACAAGTTCTATTTGAGCTTTTTCATGGGGAACATTTTAGTGATCTAGTCTAGCATGGCACATCTTTCAATTTTTCCAACATGCTTTTCATAGCCTGTAAAAAGCGAAATCTCAACGTTACATGAGAAACTCTGTGGACCCCTTCGGGTCCACGGACTACAGTTTAAGAAGCACTGATTTAGGCAATTTATTATTTTATGGTTAAGTACATAGAAAAAGAATAAGACTTAATGGAACAATAAAATCATTTGGTCTTAATGGAATGAGGCAAAAATATCATAATCGAGCATAATGATTTTCTAAAACATTTTATGGAAATAAACAAAATTGACCTTTTTATGAGAAAATATATAAAAGCAAATATAAATACAGACAGACCTCTATTTACCTAATCTCTCTTTAACGAATTTTTCTTTTCATCCGATTAACATGGAGAACAAAAAACTCCTATTTAACGAATACAAAACCCCGAATTAACGAATTATTTCAACAACCGATTTTTTTTATTGTTTTATTTGTTTGGATTTGAAAAAAAAAATAATTGAATTTCTTTTCAAACGATGTATCTGTTTTTACCGAAATAGAAAAAGATTTCTTGTGTGCAGCAAATTTCGACAGAAAAGAGGGTAGCTCATTATTAAATGAGATGAGTCATGAGTAACCTATCGAGTGAGTTTTGAATAGGACAGAAAATTCTTAAATCCCATGCCACTCCTTAACTTATAGGGTATTTTAAGAGTTTTTACCATTTGTTCATTCTTGAGAGAAGTGAGGTTTATAATATATATAAAGTTATTGTAGAAAAAAAAAATTCTGGACAATTGATGTTACAAAAATTGGTGATTGGTCGAAGCCGAATGTCTAATAGCGATTCTCATGCAGAAATTGGTAATAAAACTTCTATCAAAACCGTAGCATTATTTCCTCTGCATTAAGTCAAAAAAGAACAGTTTCGAGTCAAAAATCACAAAAAGATTGTCAAACATTTATTAGTTAGTATTTTAAAGCATCAAATTAAGCTTGTTCTGGCTTTTCTTGACCTGGGGTAGTGCAGGCGAAACGTACCATCCTGGCTCATTTTGAGTGTAGCTCGGGCACTGTGAAAATTTACACTGTGTAATCGGTATTTCCCGATTTATTTCATATGTGCTTTTTATGGTTTCTAATAATTGAAAAGCCCCACTCGGTGGAGTTTTCTGCAATAAGAGGACGTCCTTCTGCTGAGCACCCCCTACCCCTCTTTTCACGATTATCTGATAGACACTTTGTTGACTACATTCCCCCAACTGGGAATAAAACAAATAGAACACGACAGTGTACTATTTGCTTCTCAAAGAGAGACAGTAAAGTCAAGAAAATAAAAACAGAAACAAGGTTCTTTTGTCCAGATTGTGGTGTTCGTTTATGTGCAGTATCGTGTTTTCGAATATGTCGCACATGATCTAATTTTGATTAATAATTTCATAATCCTTTGTATAAATGCAAAAGATGCAAATAAAATTTGTAATTCAAGGTAAAAGCTATGTATTCTAAGCTTTATATTTAGAGTTAGAATGAATTGACTTAAAGTATGTTTTCTGCCATACAGAAAGCCAACTTTACAGGTAAATTATTCATTTGATTAAATAGATTTTTTTCATTTAATTTTTAGGAAATTTTGTACACGAACAGTGCTATTGTTTAAAAAGATATCTACGTTTGAAAATAATCATAAAAAAATGAGATTATTTCATCCATAACTAGAAATTAACTGGTGTGTAAAAATTCATTAATATTGTTTCTAGTTGTTGAATAATAAGTAAATAATGTCTAACTATGGTTATTTTTTGAGTCGTTGCTTATTATAGAATTTCCAAAGTTTAAGTGCAAAAAAAAATTTTTTTTTTATCCCGATATTACGAATAACCCTGAATTAGCGAACACAATGTTAGATCCTAAAGAGTTCGTCTGCATAAAAATAATGCTACCTATAATAAAATGAATTGGAAATTTATCTTCAACAAATTAGATCCATTTAAAACTCCTCATTTAATATTCTTAAGGAACAGTTTAAAATTTTAGTGAATTTATCTTTTATTCATTTTGTTCAAAGAAATTTACCACTTCCTTTTCCTATAAAAAAAAACTAATACTATTATACCACTATTGTTATTAATATGTTGTGAAATGAACGTTAAAATGAATAAAAAGGTTTGCTGTAAAATTTTGATTTATTCTATTCTAAATTTATTCAGATGATTCTGAACGAACTGATGTAAGAGAACATCAAATTTAATCCCACTAACCACCTTTTTTCAATTCTTAAAACCTCTCTAAGAGAAAGTTTATAAAATCGGTAGAATTTACTCACAATTTCTTGGAAAGCAAAAGTAAATTTCATATCCTAAGGAGTGATCATCACTCATATTATTTGTTTTATATTAAGATAATAATGTAAGGTATTTTTAATGTTTTAAATCTCATATCTCTCTATTACTTAATACAAATTGAGCAACAAGAAAAATAATTAATATGTCTTCATTTGAATTAACATGAAATAGCGGTCACTATACGTATGGAATTAACTAAAAAATTGGGTTCAAATTAAAACAAGGGTCTCATTCATTTTTTTTTTTTTCCACAGAAAGAAAGCGACACTTTGAATGTAAAAATATTTATATAAAAAGTTAAAAAAGTGAACGAATAAAGCACTAAAGCATGATGTTGACAGCGTCAGATCCAGACTCACGAAATTCATCATGACAAGGGACTAGATGTACGCTTGTCGTTATCCGTAGCTTTGAGCACCATACAGGTACGATTTAGTTCCACCCCATTTTGAGGGAGAATACCCTGGGGGGTCAGGAGCCTCCCAACTGTCTACCCTTTTTACCAACACCCTCGAAGGGACTTAAGGCTCGACGGATATTTAGAGTATAGAGTATAGAACACCATAGTTATTTGTATCGCTATAAGTAATAAAATAATCACTATGCTGAATAACAGCATCCAACAGTGATTAACTCCATCGTGCTATTTCAAAAGAAGATATGGTATAAACGTACAGATATAATTGTTTATTTGTGTTGTATTCGAATAATTGTAACTTTTGAATCCTAAACACATAAAAAAATATAATTTTGAACCCGATCAAAATGAAGACTATTGTGAATGAAAAATAAGAAATGAGTTTTAATGTCCTGCAAAAAATTAATATAAGACCCGGTTTTATGGCACAGTTATCTTTTTAATTTTTTAAAATTAATATGTTTACTTGTGTGCATGAAAATTGTATTTCTATTTCTTTTTGCAATGTGTATAAGTTGAATTTCGTTCATTAGAAACTTAAGAGTGAATTAAATTAAAATAATTATGCATTACAAATAACTAAAGTTCTGAACGAACTGTTCACTAAGAATAATATAGTAATATTAAATGTAAATACGATTCAATATAATCTAAATTGCCTGCAAAAGTATGGATACAATATAAGTGTTAGTAAGTTTGCTCATTTTTTGTATCATTATAATATTCATATTTTTATAACCATTGCATATTGATGAGAATCACAATCCTTTTAAATAGGCGTGTCTGCATTTTAATAAATGACACTAAATTGACTTCCATAAACCTATTTTTTTTCTTCATTTATTCGCTATATAAAATTAATATATGAATTTATGCATCGATATTAGTACAATAACCCAATAAGAGAAAAGAAACATTTCTATAAGTTAAATCAAACATGACTAAATATCCGAAATAGAATAATGTCCTTTTCTCGTATATTTATTCTTTGTTTAGCTAATGGATGACAAACAAATATCTTCGATGTATGCAATTTTCATATATTTTGAATTTTATTTGTAAACATAAAAGTGAAAGAATAAAATTATGCCAGCAATTTATATTATTACAATTATTTAATGCACTTCTGTATTAATTAAGAAAAAAGTTATCTAGTTTATGCATGCAGATTTGCTCTTTATGTATAAAGTAACGTAAATTGTTTTAACTTGAAAGCTCTTTGATTATCATTTCCCGTCAGAAAATTGATTTTTTATATTGGTTCTTTAAATTAAACTAATGGTATTGTTTAATGAACTGATTGATTTTATTTGTTTTCTACATTGCTGGCCATTAAAATTGCAACACCGTGAAAGGAAGAAAAAACAAAAAAGATGTTTATTGCACGCAAACAGATGACAGGAAAAAATGCAATGAAGACAAAATGAGTACATTTGCAAGCATTTTGGTGGTTAACAGGAGCGTGAAATTAGTATAAACAGCTGGCAATTGGGAACCTAAAGTTGAACTCACCCGGTTAGGGATGGAATCAACCGGGCTTGGATGACAGAAATGGGCAACTCAAACCATGCTGTTTCAAGTCTATGCCACATTTCATCAAACGTATTAGTTCGAAAGGGGTGGTGGGCCTGTCCAACCAATAACCAGATGTTTTCAATGGGTGGCAGATCCGAAGACTGTGATGAGCAGGACGAAAGTCGAATACCCTGTGTATTGAGGAAGGTAAGGACACGACGCGCAATATGTGGTCATGCATTATCTTATTGGTAGAGGGCATTTTGGGGACCTCGGCGAAAGAGCACAACCACTGAACGTTAGGTGTCAGAAATACCGATCTTCGTTTAAATTACCGTCGATCTGAACTAGAGATGTACATGTCGCTTACCCAATGGTTGGTTGTCTAAACCATTACACAACTTGCGGGGATCCTACGACAATGTCAAGCACAAGAGGGCAACGCGAGGTCTCTGTTTAGCCTCCAGATACGTATACGGACATCAGTGGCCACGTCTCGATGACCTCTTGTTCGCATTGACGGCATTTTGAACAGGGCACGTTATATTTCTGGTGGGTTGCGACCGGTGGTTCTACCCGTTATTACCCTACATTTTAGCAGGATAGCGCCCGACCGCATGTTGTCGGTACTGTACGGACCTTCCTTAATAAGAAAATATTCGGTTTTTGCTCTCGCCTGCACGTTTATCAGATCTGTCGCCAATAGAAAACGTCTGGTCCATGGTTGCCGAGTGACTTCATCATACACCTGTCACTGCATAAGTGCTGTTATTACTGCCAGAGGTGGTTGTTCTGGGTACTAATTTCTCAGGAACTGTGCACCCAAATTTCTTGAAAAGTTAATCATTTGTTATTTTCAATATGATATATTTGTCCAATAAATATTATTTTGGTATCTACATTTCTACCTGATGTAGCAATTTTAAACAGCAGTAGTTTAGGTCGATTGTATAACACGCAAGTGCCTTAATATAATACATTTTACTGTTTTCCCTGTTCATATTTTTTCATCTAAAATATTTGTGGGATTATTTCAATTTTTATATAAAATTAATTATTAATCTTAATTTTAATTTTTATATTTTTTATTAAAAAAAATATCAGCAAATCACATCAAACTTTTTTTCAAATTTTCATTCAATTTTAAGGGGACACAGTACGATTCAATTGACAAAAATTGGTCAAAAAATCAAATTTAATTTTTCTAGCCGAAAATATATTTTATATACCTTTCTATAACCTCACAAAATTTGAAAACTCTGAACTTAAAAAACGCAGAATCATGATAGCTTTTACATTCATTTTTATTCACATCCCTATGGCAAATCAAAACTTTAAACTGACTTATCTCAGAAAGGTAAAATAACTGGTTTGTCTTCATTTAAAATGCTAATGCTTTGAATTTTTTTTACCTATTGTTAATAGTACATGTAACAAAAGTTGGTATGTATTTTTGAATCAAAGCAATACTTATTTTTTAAAAAATAATTGAATTTAGAATTTGCAATATTTTTATGGATTTTTCAATAAGGATTCATAAAAAGAAGTATTGTACAAATACCATTCGTGTTATCGCAAATCCCATACCAACTTTTGTTATACATAGTTGGACATACTTGTAAATCAAATTTCATGCGTGTACGTAAATTTTTGTAGGAGGAGTAGCATTTTAAAATCACTTCACAAATTTTAAGTTTTTTCCTTAAAAAATTAAATGGCTCACTTTTTATGAAATTTTGAGCACAAAATCTGCTTTACATAGTATAAACACATAGGAGGCAACCAAAAAAATTTTGAAAATCCTTAAATTAAAATTTTTTGCTTAAATCGTACCATGTCCCCTTAATTTTAATGTAATAACTTTATTTTTTAATACATACTAAATACTTAATATTACCTTATTGTCAAACTATTTGCAACGATACAGTAATTTTTCTTTCGCCAAACGTTTTATGATAGCATCCGTATTTTTTCAGCTATTTAGTCAATATTCTATGATAGCAGAATTTTTGGCTTACCAATGCAAAGATAATGAATTTTCTCTTCCAGCTGTCATAAATATCGAACGCAATGAACCAAAATAATTATTTATTTACCAACTGAAATTTTCAAGCAGATTATCGACTGCACTTGACATGCGAATGTCAAATAATATTTCGTATCCGTATTAATGAAAGGTCTGTTGTTTCTTATTCTTGAAGAAAAGAAATCGAATTTCCTTTTCAACAGCATTTTTAAACAAATGCAAAATGCGCAAATTCTTTAACAATATAATTAATGTTCAGTATTTTTGTTATATAAAAGCCTTTTATTAATTAGTCGTGTAAAAAGGGATTAAGGAATATTTCAAATAATGGTTTTATCAAGAACGATTCCCAAAACATTTCATATTGTAGTAATTAAATCCAGTTAGATTGAATTTGCTTTACATTTTATTGTGACAAGCTAGCATTGGTAAAAGTCTATCAAACTTTCGATTTATCACTTTTAGCATATTAATGAATCTTGTAATAACTTTTACAGAATGCAAAAATAATTTTTCAATTAGGAAAATTTGTATAGAAGTCATGCTCTTTTCAGTTCGAATTCATGTTCGACCTCGCCTCTTTGTTTACAGAGCAATTTAAATAAGAGACTCATAAATATTAAAAAATAACTACATAAGGAAAAGAATAACCCCTCATAGGGAAAAAATTTTAGAATTAGCTGTTTTATATATTTATTTATTTGGACGTAAATAGTTCAAAATCACTGCACACTTACAAAGGTAAGTTATTCATAAAAGTTATTATGCTATGATCAAGCAGACGTATTTTATTATTTATATTATTTTTCATTTAGATTTGTTGCATATATATACAGTTCTAGAGTTTGTATGATTTTAAATTGAATTTTTAGACATATTTCACAAGATTACATCAAAATATCAATTTTTCTTTTCCTACTAACAATTTGTTTATTGCTGAAAATTAAGTATGTTTATTATAACAGCACAAATCAAATCAGTTTATAACTTAAAAATAACATGGTATCCCTTAATTATAACAATAATTGCTTTCTTCAGATGAGGTTGATGACTTATATTCAACACGGACATAAAAACCTTTATATAAGATAATTTTAATTTTTGACACTTCAATAATTTTGAAATGTTTCATGCGCAATACATTTCTCCCAATTGCAGTGACAATTTGCCCAAATATTCTCTGTAGATGTATAAATAAACGCTAGTGAATGTTTTCTTTATTTAAAGGTAGGAAAACAGTAAAGAGAAAGGGTAATATAAACGTTTTAGTTAGTGTTTAAGGGAAAAAACTATATTTCAACATAAATAATTGTTTTAATTTTTTTCAAACTGAAATATGAAAAAAAAAACTCTCTAAGTTTTATTTTTATGTATATAATGAACATCAGGAGAGAATATTGGCAGAGTAAATTGAATCTGGAGTATTTTGAATTTTTTTAATTATTCGGTACAATTAAAAAAATGAATATCTCAGAGACCATGTAAGATATTTTCACTAAACTTTGTACATTAATATCTGTTAACATATTATACATTTCCTGCAAATTTGAAAAAAAAAATCATTTGTAATTTAAAAAATTGATTTTTAAAGTCCATTGGACCCTAGACAAACAAGCTTGAATAATATTTATAGATTACTTTCATTTCATAATCAATTTTAAATACAATAAGTTTCATATTCTAATGAAAAAATAAATGACACTATTTTAGAACTGGAATTTTTACATAGTACAAGTAATATAAAAAAATAATAAATAAGTCAATTCCAACTTAGATCAACAAAGAAAAATTTTCTTTTAGTTACTTTTTATTAAACAATTAAAATTAATATAAATATGTATATACATGTGGCAGAATAACAATATGATTTGGCAAAATAGAAAGCTAATTTCTTTGCAATTTTCCATATCTAGTAGTTGGATAATCAGCGCATGCTATCGCCATTTATTGCTTTCATTCGGATCAAATTTAATATTTTTCTTCTATATATAGCTAAAATTAATAAATTAAATTAAATGACTTAATATTTGAAAAAAAAACTGTGTTAACATCACGTGTCATCCACTACAAGTTTAAAAAAAATGTATTTTAACTCAAATGCATGTGTGTATACATATACACACACATATATATATATATATATATAAATATATATATGTATATATATGTGTGTGTGTGTGTAATAATTCCCAGTAATTTAATCTGTAATAATAATAATTCCCTCTAGCATCCTTTTCATTAATTCTTTTGATAATCTATAAACAAACTTTAATTCTTTGGTTCAAAACTAACGTCCTAATCTTAACCGTAATCAACTAGTATCAGAAATCACTGACCTGCCCATTTTAACCAATCATAGTTCTTATTACAAAATAGTCATGCGTTATTCACCGACGGGTATAATTACCGATGTCTCTGGTAAGGGCGCGCTCTTCTTTTTGTCTCTCATGTCTGTAACATGTAGCCAGCCGGCTGCCGCGCGTTGCATGTTTCTCCTCTTTGTCTTTGTGTTCGTCATGTGAAATGTTGCTGCTTCTTGTGTCTTCTGTTAAGTGTGTCAGCTCCTTGTGATGTTGGAAAGTTGGATTGTTTAATGCTCAATAAACCGGAGTTATTTCAAAGGACTGCCTCTTCAGTGCTCTCAAATAATAAACACCAACCATCTAAAATATGACCGACCTTACAGTAATAACATACATTCGCCACTTCTTACAGTAATTATTACCACTCACCAGAAATATTACAGTAAAATTGCATACATATACACACACACACATATATATATATATATATATATATATATATATATATATATATGCTGTCTTTTTTTTTAATTTGTATTTCGCATTTCTACTTTCTACTACTGCAAGCCTACTATATCTAATAATTTAAAATTATTTTACTTTTTTATTATTCTTTTCGTTTTATAGTAATTAATCTGGTGAATTTGCCGTTTCACATAAAAATTTAGTTTAGCGAAAAATAATTTACTGTTCTTGATTGTACAAAATAGTATTCACCCCTTTTTTAGAACGTTTAATATAAAAGAAGGATGTAATAAAATATAATGATCTTCGAAAAAAGAATCAGAAATATAGATGCTTTAATTTTTATAAATTTTTCAATTAGATTTCATTTCCTTGTGTATTTCATTTCAAGTATTGTCCAACAGAATATCATATTTATAAAATGTATAAATAAATTACCGTAAAATCCGGCGTATAACGCCCACTTTTAACTCAAAAAAAATAAGATCGAAATTTAAAGGTTAAGTTATACGCTGGGTATAAAAATGATAGCTTTAAAAATAAACAAAGAGATCAGCATTAAATAAAAATTTACTTCTACACATATCGAAATACTGTTTATTTAAATGAAATTATATGCCTTATAAACTAAAACAGTTATGACTCTAAAAGTATACTACTTTTTTTAAAAGTCTGGGATAATACCATGTATAAATGACTTTAAAACATAAGATCATTGCATACCAACATTTCAGATTTTTTTCTTAAAAAAGAGAGTGCGTGTTATATTGCGAATATACCTGAAATTCAAAAATGCAGCTCTTAAGTATAGGTACGCGTTATACGTCGTATTTTACGTTATATACTAGCTTCAAAATATTTAGAAAAATATATTTTGTGTTCATGTAATAATTTACAACATAATTCAGTAAAAATTATTACATTGATTTTAAATGAAATATGTTTTTTAATCGAGTTTTAAATAATTCTAATTCAAAAATAGCTATTTTTTCTGAAATTTTGAATCATAAAAATTCGGAATATATATACCAATTTAGTGTTGTTTTAAGTAAATAAAAACGTTTTTCCGGGAAATACAATTTTAAATTAAAAAAAAAAATCTTTTCACTTTTCCCCCATTTATTTATGATACATTTTCAATGAAATTTTCAACTTCTTTTTACTTCCAAGTCTTTTTATAATAAAGAGTATAATTTCCTCTTATATTTAGTTTCAGCACAGAATTTGGTAGTTTTTGTATCGATCCTAATTGTGCCTACCGATATTGTTACTAACTGCAGAAATCTATTTCCTTATTTGAAGAAACTGGATAACATTACACACCTTTCATCTCAGATTCCTTTCCAGTCTTAGATTCTGCAATCTCGTTTCAAAAGAAACTCTGTAAGTTTCCTTTGCATTAACAGGACATTTTAATTTAATGCATACATATCAAACTTTTCAGGAAGGATTTCTTCTATAATAGATATCATTCGATTTATCTTTTGCAAATCAAAATATTTTTCTTCTGTGAAAACTTATCTTTACTACAACAACTCATCAAACATTGCCTACATGTATTCCATTTTAAAGCAATTATTTTGTACTGGGATTGAATTTTCGTACTTACAAATAAAATATTCCTTTTGATATTACTTTCTGTGTTCCTAGTAAATTATTCAGTTGTAAGGAAATTGTTTACTTGCAAGACTAGAATGAATTGTTTTTGCTTTATTTTCGCATACAAAAATAATAGTATAAGTTAGTTTATATAATATGACAAGTATATCAATATATATTACACAAATATTTTTCTTTTTTAATACGTGATCAAACAAACATAATGATACACTAAAATTTTAGAGCTAAGGATGTATTAAAAATAGATTTCAATGTTGAGGGGGAAAAAATGGCATAATTTATGAATAAATTCCGATTCAACTTAATTTGTTTAACCAAAGTTTTAAGTAACCTGTTATTAATTTTTAATACTAAAATATATTTTCTTTTTAAAGTCAAATATGATACGGCGGAAAATAATTATTTTGTTGTATGAAAAATTCCTTATATTGAGAAATCGGCATGTTCACAACTATAAAACAAGTAATGTAAAAAAGAAAATTAAGTCGATTCCTACTTTGAATGGAGGAATAGGAAGTATTTTGTTACGATTGGAAATTTGAATGATATATATATAAGTAAATATATATATATATATATATATATATACATATATAGGGAGTAAGTGAACTAATAGTAAGAAATGAAAAAAAGCGCATGATTTGCTTGCATTGTCGTAAGTAAGTACACTCAGTTTGGCTACTTAGGCTGAAAAATCGGTTTTCAACGCCAACTTTTGTCATTGTTTTAACAGTTACATTATTACAACTATGGTGACGAATCTAAGTTTGCATCAAAAACCAGTAATTAATTAAATTTAATTAATAAAATTATGTTTGAAAAACTGCATTAATATCAAGTGTCATTCATTACAAGTTTAAAAAAGTTATTTGAACTTGATTGGATGAATAGAAATTATATATATAGAAAGTATATAATATATATATATATATATAGAGAGAGAGAGAGAGGGAGCTAATAGTAGAGGAATTTAAAAAATCCCATTTCTGAGTGTTTGAATGGAGCAAAGAGAGATCATATCTGGGTAACATCCAGTGTGAAAAAGATGTTATAGAAGTGTTTTGAAATCAGTACTATTAAAAAAAGCAGGTTCAATGATTGATTAACGCACAAAAAGTATCAAAGGAAAAAAATCTTATATTCTTGATTAAGCAATATTTATTTACTTTTCGAGCATTAAGAAACTAATAATGTCACAGAATCTATATAGATATATTGGCCTTTTCCTCAAGAGAAGTTTAATGCAAACAGTTTCTCAATAAAGTCTGTTAAAATAATTGGTTTCTTTTTATTTGTCTGGAAGTTTTTATACACCTCTTCTTCTGGTGAACTTTGTTTAAGTGCTAGAATATTTTCTAAATAGCTTGAAAATAATTATAATCCATTGAATGGATTCAAGTAATTTATCTTAAAATAATTCTTAACAGCCTCCATCATTTGGGTAATTGTTGTCCATGCTTATATTAATCTTTTCAACTTCCTCAGACGCAACTTCGTCTTGGTTTCTAATGCATTTTTTACATCCAGACTTACAAGTATTTTAAAGATATGCAAAGCACTTATAAATTGTCTAATAGTAATATGCTTTCTAATAGTAATTTTTTGAGCATGTAATAGATAATTATGAGAAATGTGTGTTATTTAGTAAACTTAACAACAAACAAATAATTGTTTTGCACTGATGGCATTCTTTGTATTTATTTTTGAAAATTGTTATATCGAATTGGGCAAAAAATTATTTGATGAGTATACCGTCCATTCCTTTTTTAGGTGTTGAATCATATATTTTGTAGCTAATAATCTATGAATGATACCCAATAGCTTAACGCTGACTTTTTACAGCCATATTAAGATATTGTTGAAATATTTTTATAGGTAGTATGAGATACCTCTCATAAGTCACTAAGTAATTTTAATTCTAAAAAATAATTTTGGCTTTTGTTTTCAATTTCGAATCACAGAAAAAAGAGTAAAAATAACTTAAACGCTGATTTAAAACTTCAACTCAATTAATTATTTTTTCAATAAAGTAACAAAACAATATGAAATAAATGTATGAAAGTTATTAAAAAATACTTCAGCATTTTTACTTAAAAAAGAAGTATGTGAGGCATTAAAAATATCTGGCTGTCTATCATGATTCAAATGTATCGTAATTAAAATCTGCCGATGATAAAAATTGTTTATTTTTTTCAATAAATTTTAAAAATATGTTTTATAAACAAGCCTTTTATAAAATCTGTTTTATCCATTTTGTATCATTAATCAATTATTGGTTTTCTTTTTTATCGTATCAAGAAATCAATAATATATCTTAATTTAAGTAAATGCATCTTAATACTAAAATTAAAGCATGTCGAAATTACAAAAGCTTCACATTTTTTTTTTTAATCTGAAGAAGATAAAATACACGATAATAATATAATCAATCTTTTACATCAAAACCTAATTTTCTGAGTATACTTTACAAAAAGCTACCGCTAATCAGATTGCTCATAAACATGATCATACTATTTCACCGTTCAAAAAAAATTAATTTTTATTTAACGCCTTAAAGCTTCAAGATTGTCAGTTCTATGTAGAATAGAAATGTACCGTTTCCAACACCATATGGATAATGTATATTTCATGGACAATGTATATACTGAGAAATCAGTATAAATAGGAAATAGTTTCTGGCATATGCTTTGATGCTAGAAAATATGTTTTTGCTAGTTTGTGGGAAAACATATTTTTCTGCTATTTGTCGAAATGTAGTCTATAATATTCGTTCTCTCTCAAGAAAAAAGAACCTTTTTTATTTGGATGATTTGAATATGTGTTTCAGAAGCGAGAGTATTTTCTCTTGAAAATGGGTCAGCCATTTAATATTTAAAGCATCAGTAATTATATGAATTTAAAATAAGTTTTAATGATGTTTTGAAAAATGTAGTAGTTTTTGAGGTATATCATGTTAAATTACTAGAACTATGAAAATGTTTACATTTTATGCAGAATAATAATCCCCATGAATGTTGATAATATATTGATATGTACATTTAATTTAAAGATATTGCATGTTTTATTCCATTGAAATTTATATAATATTCCAAATTTAAGGAATTCCTTTGAAGCGTCTTTGAATATTCCTCAAAATTAACATATGCATTTTAAACAGTAGTTAAGATTTTTGTATTATTAGCAATCATAATGTAAAACATTAAAAATATTTTATGTACAAAATTTATCCTTTGTATCAAAAATATTGGTTTTTAAAAAAAATATAATGGCAAGATTAGCTTCATGATATATTTTAATGAAGAATTAATAGAACAAGTGTTGTATTACCAAAAACATTCTTCTTTATAAAACCAGGAAAAATGTGATTTTATTCAAAGAAATATAAAAAATTAGAAAAATAAAATGCAATAATCAGAGAAAATCTTTGTTTTTTTTATACAAAAGTGTTAAATGTACTGTACAACTATGACAAAACAAGCACAAAGGCTTATTTACAAAATAGGAACAGAAGATTTAAAAGGAATGATTTATTAAATTGGAACATCATGCTTCACAAATATTTGCATAAAGCATACATTTTCTTTTTTCCACACATTTATACTTTTAGAATATATAGAAATATTCTTGTCGAGCGAAGCAATAAATTAAAAAATATGTTGTCGCGGTAAGAGAAGCAGACATAAGTAAGAGAATGTAATAAATTGTTATGACAAAACACGGCTTTTTGCATTTTTTTAAACAACATAACTCTAAGTGGTCAGTGCATGTAATAGGAAAGGAATGATATATTTATATTAATGGTATATTTAATGACCGACTGATGGCGTTTAAAGATTTAAGAAGGTAATATAAAATGTTTCAAATGTAATACAAATTATGTTTATGCTTATATCTTTGGGGCATTGTGAGATATTTTAGGGCATAAAATATACTCAAAAGCGTAGTTCTTAAAGAAAATATACTGTGTATCGAGCCTGTTCAAACATAATATTACTACTGTCATTTAATGCAGGATGAGAAATATAAATTTATAAAAAATAAAAATTTAGTTTTAAGCTATATGTATCGTATTATCCGGAATGTACAAAAATGATTTCTAAGTAATTGAGAAAATTCTGAATTTTAGCGTTATCGTAGACTGTTTAACATAAGAATAAAATAATAAACTATTTATAAATATAATAATTCTCTAATAATGGTAATAGTGCGATGCAGAATATTTGTGTAAGACAAATAAAAAAATATACGTTACATAAAGGATTGAACATTACAGTTGTGAATCCATCCTAATCAACACAAGTACCTTCTCTGAGTTAGTAATTAGTTCATTATTTCTGTTTTGTTATGAATTATACTAACATATATCATATGATCCCTTATCTGATTTTGTAATATTCCTTCCATTCCCCAGCTCTTTTTCTGAATTTTCAAATCTTATTTTTATTGAAATCTCACATGTTGAGAATGATGTAGATTGGAAAAGAGTTATCGAAATTAATGTGTATCTTACTTCAGCGAACAAACTTAGTCTGATAATTAGCTAGAACTGTCATACATTTCTTAATGTAGTAAGTTGTTATATCATACTGACAGACATAAAAATAAATGGAAAGTTCACAAAAAACAAAACGAAGGCATATTGCGCACAAACACTGTATGCAAGTTAAGTGAACAGTATTGTTTATCATAAGAAAGGTTATCACAATTATGTATAACATCAGGACAGTAAAAAAAATATAATATTTTCTTGCAAAAGGTAATTCTTTAAAATCTTGATTTCAAAATAACAATTCTATTTTTACTGTTGTACATTTTGTTAAATTTAATACGATAATGCTTCTAGATTTCATAAAAGTGATGCAAGATTTTTCAAATTTAAATCATATATAAATATAATGTCCATAATACTTTTAGTTTAACACATCACTGAGCATATTAAACCGAAATTAAAGAAATATGTATTAAATCTGAATTTACAATGCAATGAAAAGTTAATACCATTTAAAGTAAGTCAGTTCAATCCTGAATGTTTTTAATTATTGAAGAAACTATAAAATTGCTTTGATATGTAATATCTTCTTAGCTTTATTAATTACTTGCAGATCTAATGACTTATAGCTTGTATCAGGTAATGTTCCAGTTTAGCTCCCTGGTTTTTTGATACTAAAAAAATGTCGCCAAATTGAAAAGTGACAGTTTGAAATACACCAACTATTGTCCGAAACCCGGTTGAAAGCTGGATCCACTTCGGACGACTGAAATTACAACTTGGTACAAAACTCTTGCTAATCTTTGGTGATATTTGTTTGCTAAATCAAAGAGTTAATATAAAACAACCATGTATTCCTTCAATTTTTTATGAAAAAGGGGTATCGAACAAAACTTTTACTCTATCTAAAAGATTGTGCTATTGCGTATTACTAGTGTAAGGAAATTACTAACTTTAAATATCAAGACACCTAAATAAAATTGTATTAACATTTTTAGAGAATCTTAACTCTGGAAAATGGGCCTTTTCAACTGATTTATATAATTTAATAAAAATAGAATTTGCACTAATTCCAGACATTAGGCTTTTGGTTAGATACCAAAATAATTTTCATTAAATTTTTCAAAAAATATATTCCTTTATCTTATATGTAAAGCGATTTCACATTAATAAAAGATTCTCAAAGCTTTATGTTTGGAAAAGACGAAATATAATGGCTGTATACAATGGATGGGGTGGAAAATCCAAATAAATTAAACTGGATATCGTACGAAGCGGTACCCGAACTTTTAATATTAGGTGCAGAATTCTCTACAGATAAATTTTTGATTTTATTTCGTTTACCTTCCTGGTTGTTGTTAAGTAGCAATGGTTCCTAAAGAAATGAACTTAAAAACAAAACTGAGAAATAAATCTAAATATTAGATTGCCTACCTTGTAAGTTTTAGATTGTAATATATTATGGAGAAAAATTCGTATAACTTAATCCTATTTACCACCATAACTAAAATAGTAACCATTTGAAATATTTTACTTTCAAGAATATATATATGTATATATATATGAAATCCAATTTGTTTCACTTCCATATTATGTGTATAACGTATATATATATATATATATATATAACTTGGTATTCTGTAATCATAAACTAATATAATAAAATTATTATAAATGTATCTAGACGAGATCTATTTGTTAGCAAATTCAAATATTTTCGTAATTGGGGATTTATAAGGCCTTTCAACACCAATAAATATTATGGTTTTTTGTATAAAGAAAAGAAATTTTCCCTTGTCTATCCTAAAATTGTTCCCTGAATTTCTTACATGGTGGAATATTTTGAGAAAAATGTATTTTATAAAATCATTTCTTGATCCTTTTTAATTCATTCTTGCTCTAATCCATGTATAAATTTTAAATTTTTTCCAGCATTTGAAGCCCTTATATAAAATTTAGTTATGCAAGAAAAAAGAGGTAGTTTTACAAAGAAAATTTTAGTTAGTACTATTAATAAAATGTAGACACATTTTAAATCCATTTAATATTTATTCGCTAATTAAATAAATCTATGTTAGCTATGTTATGCATTTCTGATTAATTATTTTAATTAAAAAAAGTATCAAACTATATATATTTTTATGTGAAAAACTCTATTTAAAATATTATAGACATTATATTGAATATGTTTCAATAAACACACGAAACTCATTTCTTCAAATTCACTTCAAAATTCCTTAATTCAATTTTTTGTCATATCACTTAAACGTCTATTCAGAAGATTTAATTTACGCCTTCTAACTGCGTTCATTTCGTTAAAGAATAATTGATATACTTAAATTTTAATTAAGAATGAAGTTCAAACTGTCTCTATAATAAATTTCAAAATTTGAAAATTTTTTGAATCTTTAATTGCTTTGAAATTTAATTCAATACAGTCTAAACAATTTTATGTAGTTCTTTTCTTTAAGTCTAAGTTATTTTATGAAATTATTCTTATACAATTCTGAGATAGTAGCATTTATAAATAATTTTATTTAGTTCGAAGTCCTATTTTAAAGTTTATCGCTGTGCTTATTTTCATCATGTCATTGATTAGAAAGTATTTGTGTACTTTGCATTTTATAGATCATTTGTGGGCTGTCTACTTTTGTGTAACAATGAATTAACTTCTTTTGAGCTTTGGAACTTTGTTCCAGTACTGGAATTCAATTGGCAGCAGTCAGTCTGAAAAAGGTACATATATTCCTAAGGGTACGTAAAATGTTTGTAATGAAGGAAATAGAATACCTTCAAGGGAAAATTAGTTCTGCAAACAATATCGAAAATAACTTCATGGAAAAAAATGCGAGAATGCGAACAATTCAGAATAAATAGTCTTCAGATTCATTTATTTGGTGTAGAATAAGTGAAATTCGAGTTAAACCTTTTAAAAATTAACCTCTGATTTGTTATATAATTAGAACAAAAATGCAAAGAGTGAATATATATAAAGGAATTTTACATATGTAAAATGAAATTTCCTGTAAAGTTTGACCATGGCATGTTTTTGAATGCAAAAGTTGTGCTGTGCAAAAGTCCTTAATTTATCACAATTTAGCATGTAAAACTAACCTAGTAAATTGCCTATAAGAACGATATAAAAGACATCCAATTTTCTGCTCACTGTTGTAGAAAATAGATCTCTATTTAGGTTAGAATTTAAGCAATCTTTCAGAAAATATCATGATATTTATACAAAAAGTATCCATTTATTTTGGGTTTTTTTTCAGAAGAAACTTTTATTTTGGAATATTGCATTTCATAATGAAATTCAAAAACAATATAGAAGTGTTTTAACATAGCAAAGTATTACTGAATACATATTTGGAATAAGGTACGCTAAAAAATACTAAATTTTTAATCATCATATTTTTTCATAAAAAAATAGTCATTTGTAAAAGAAAGAAAACTAAAACTAAAATGGGAAACTGATACACTAAGTTTAAATAAGCAGTTTTATCCAAGAAAATACTTTTATCACATAAAACAGTTAAGTGCATGACTAATTAAATACGTAAATTAATTATCATTCAAAAAAGTGCTTAGTACTCATTTAAGAATCAATTAACCAAAGGAAATTACATATTCCTTTCATTATAATTCTATATCTTTATTTAGTTCGTGGAATTTCACTTTGAAATTTTCAATACAGAAAAAAGTTGTAAAGTGTAAAATAAAATAAAATTTTAATTATTCTTTTTAATAGAATTTCATCCAGTCCTTATATTTCGAACGATTAGCTTGTTCTGAAATGTAATAATTAAAAATGCAAAAAAAACTCTTATTTTTCCAATTATTTTTTTTAAATTTTTTTTTCTCAAAGTATTTCGAATTTGCTTCATCTGAGCATTAAAGTAAATTTATGGAGGAAATCTGCATTAGTTAAAACATTACAGTTTTGAAGAAGAGTACTAATAATTTCATTTCAATTAGTTTACTAATATTGATGTAATGATAGTTGTACTATTCAAATTCAAAGGTAAAAAAATATTAATTAATAGATTGTAGAAAAAAATTATAGTTATACATACCGATCAAGTCCAGGCATTTTTTTTTCTATTTTACTAAATATTGAATAAATATTATATTTTAAATAAAGTCAGCCATGGCAAATACCGAGATTTAAACACGTAAAAACAATACAGTGCTTTAAAAAATAGAATAATTTACTGAATTAAGTACCCTGTACATAACAGTAATTAATAATTATATGTTTCAAGCAGAGGCTTAGAAAACAAAAGTTTAAGAAATTTGTATTTGATTTTCAATTATTGTAAAAGAAAAATTGCATATTTTATTACATATAATGCTAAATAATGATAACATAACAGAAAACGTTTACAAGAATGCAGGACAAAGTAATATTTTAGAAACTGAAGTCATTTAAAATGTCTCATCTATAATTCTGTAATATATATGCCAAATTTAACTCTTTAATTACTCATCCTTATCCTTGTGGCAGAACTTAAGACCATTTTAGAAACATAGTATCTCAATCTTGTTAAATATTCTTACAGAAAAGGTTATTTTCAGTTATAAAAACCAGCTTCCAATCTACCATGACATCTTGAATAATAAGAAAAGATCACACCTGGTTGCACTAATTACTTTTTAAAGAATTCAAAGGCAAACTTAGTACTTAAGAAACTAAAATAAAGTAAGGTTTTCAGAGACCAAGTAATCCTACTAAACAAAATTTCAATATTAAATTTTCTCTCCAATACATTCCCTTAAATATAATTTGAATTTGTTTCATTTTAATGTGAACTCGGACTTATTAATTCATTTATATATATATATATATAGTAAATATTTTTGTGAAATTAGAACTGTTCTGATTAATGTATATATTTTAAATTATATGGAACCACAATCTTTAAATAACAAAACTAATCCTGAAACTTATACGTTAACAAGAAAACCAATACAATGTATATGTATTATGAGCCTATAACTTGCAAAAACAATTTATGATGTGTGTTGTTTTAACACAATAAGATAAAGAATTGCAGAAAGTTTCAGTAACATGCAACGATGAATTATTTTCTTAAGAATAAATTATCAAAAATCTACAATGAAATAAGAATGAATGCATGAATAATATAATTTTTCTTAAAGGTTGAAAAGCACAACCATATTCTAAACCATCTAGTTAAATAACAAAAAAATTACTCACAGGGTTCTGATTGCTCGCGGGAAGACAAAAACAACGGCTAATTTGCTCGCGCGAAACACAGCGTTTGTATCTGCATTGGTAAGACCTGAAGCGAATAGACATGGTAAAAGTTAGAGTTTACCTTGCAAAAGAAAAATATTTACCATCATTTTATTCCTACAAATAAGAAAGCAATTCCTTTAGTATCAAAAATTGTACACATGATGGTAAAAAATTAAAACTGAAGTATATATAGAGAGAGGGAGCAAAGCATATATAAATTAAAAATTCACTTAGAAACTTGAACCAAATAAATGGTTGAGAAGACATAAAAGAACAAAAACAAAAATTAATGACACATAACCGAATGCAAAGTAAATTAAATCTGACAGGTATTATTCAAATTGAAATCCAATCCTTTTTTAACAGTTTGTTTTGGTGTAATTCCAAAAGCAATTCAAAAGCTTCATTCATGTGTCTCATTTTACTCTCTCAGTGATATCTAATTGCTTCTGAAACATTAATTAGTAATTATGGTATCATATTACTATAATTACATCATTTGAAATAGAATAACAAAAAAAAAGGATAAAAAAACTTTGACAGGATCTAGAGATAATTTTTTTACAAAGAAAAAAATCACTTATAAAAATAATCTTAAGTGGAATACACACATGGACCAAAAATTTAGCGCACCAAGAAATAATTGCGGGATCGTAACGAAACTTAGCATGCAAGTTGTAACAACTTCACACAGCTCTGGGATAAACTATTTATGTCACAGTAAGAAAATCATCAAAAAATCATCTATTACAATTAATTAGCAAAATGGGTTCACAGATAAAGAGTTTCTTTCGCTGCAATGTCTTATATCGTTCGCTTAAACATACTTAAATAAAGTGATCCTGTAGAGAAATGTCCTGTACATAGGATATGTCAAAGGGGTCCATAGATCTCAGTTCACTCTCGGTAATTCCACACCGAGTTTGGGTGAGCTCACTAGTTCTATATCCACCGTGCGGTTGCTTCGAAACCTCCTCGGTTCGAAGTCCACCTTACTTCGCGGACTCAGGTATCGCTGACTCTCCATTCTATCCTCACGAGATGCTTTTTATCGGATTCTCTAAAGCAATGTCTGATCCTCGTACTCCCTTGCTCTCCCTTTATAAACCTCACGTTTCTCACGGACACTCACCGCCTAACCCCTTTGATATCTTGTGTGTCGGCCGCTTATAGCAGAAGTCTGTCTCGGCTCAAAGTCTGAGTTCTACTTTCTCAGACGTGATGTCGTCACAGATTCGTGAGAACCCGAAAGCACATTGTACCGGTGTCTCTTTTAACTTTCGGACTGGCATGGGAAAAAAGGGTCAGAATTTCTGACCACCCATTTGCGAAACTGTTCCCTGGAAATCAGGGAGACGAATAGAATTTTGCACGTTTGTCGGCGTCCCCTCTTAGAAATTAGGGGAAAAAGACAGGGAACATCACAATGTACATGTCGGGGAGATATGCAATTGATTAGAAATGCAGCATTATTGCGCATTCTAAGTTCCGGTAGATAGCATTTAACGTCGTCCTCCGTGCAGTATAAAACAGGAAACCAAAAATTGTCTGAGTGTGCTGAATCGTTTACAAAGCAAGAGCTGAGGTAGACATGCCATTACGCCATTTTCGTAGACAATATGAGCAGCTGTCGCAGTTTGAGAGGGAGAGAATCATCGGCATGATGTTAGCTGGGGGGTCAGCCAGGCGAGTAGTTCATCAACTAGGCCGCTGATTGTGTTATGACCAGTGGATCCTAAAGATGTCAATTACACTAAGACCAGGCTCAAAACGCCCACCACAGACCAGTCTTTGAGAACACCGCCACATCGTTAAAAATACACGCGTACAGCCAACTGCATCATCGGCAGCCATCCAGGCCTAGGTAGCACCTTCAATAGGGGCCCCTGTGTCTTCTTGAACCATCCGAAGGTTGAAGAACATTTGGGATCGCATCACCCAATATGTGTGCTGCCCTTGACGCCCACCCATAAACGCCTCCATTTGGAGTGGTGCCGCACACGAGGAAAAAAAACAGCAGCAGAATGGATCCAAGTCGTCTTTAGCGACGAATCCAGATTCAATCTCAGCAGTGATGGCAATCGTGTTCGTGTGTGGAGATCCCGTAGTGAACGCCTCAATCCTGCCTTTGCTTTACAGCGACTACCGCTTCCACAGCTGGTGTGATGGTATGGGGTGTCATTGCCTACAATACACGGTCACCCCTATTATTGGTCCGTGGCACCATGGCAGCCCAGCGGTATGTCCATGACATCCCGCAACCACATGTGTTGCAACTCATGCAACGGCTCCCAGGAGCCATTTTTCAACAAGACAATGCTCGGCCTCACACGGCAAGGATGTCAAAAGACTGTCCACACTGTTACTACCCTTCATCGGCCTGCCCGTTCCCCAGATTTGTCTCCAATCGAGCATATCTGGGATCATTTGGGACGGTGAGTTGGACATCCCACGAGTTTGAACGAACTAGAGGTAAGATTACAGCAAATATGGAATGAAATGTCTTAAGACAACATACAGATTTTGTATGCCTCAGTGCCCGATCGTATTGCATCGTGCATTTGCGCTAGAGGGGATCAACAGGGTATTAAATCCTCCGTTCTTTTTCCTGTTTTTCTGAAATAATTTATTCTTTTTCTTTGATTTTCTAATCATTTACTTATATCAAAGTTGTCATTAGGTATGTAAAATTTCGTTTCATTTTGACGACTCCTTCTTGGTGCAGTAATTTTTTTTCATGAGTGTATATTCCGAGAGCCCAATATTCAATAATTCATATTAGAATGTGTCATTCCTGCGTAATATTACATGAAACATTATAAATATTATTGTATTATACTGCAGACGTAATGTGGTAATTACATAATCTAATTAATTTTGAGTGATTTCTAGTTTATTTTTGTTAACATATTTCTAGGTAAAGTTTATTTGAACAAATGCATTTGGGAAATTAGGGATATAATTTATTGATACGTATAAGTGGAATGGTCTTAATTAATGTACGTTTCATTTGGTTTATATATATATATATATATATAAATGTATAAATTAATCACAGTTCTATAAGAAACAAAAATTTGAAATTTTAAGAATTCTAGAATACAAAATCCCATTTTGAAAGTATCACTGTCGAATATGAAAAAATAATAAAACACCAATGTTTTAAACAAATATTAAAAATTTACAAATGGTCCAAGAGTGCAACTTCGAACTTAGGACCAACAAGTGGGGTTAAACTAGTTTAATGTGGAGACTGTTATTGTTTTGAGGTATTTCATAAATACATATATACTGAGTTCTTAATTTAAACTTTCAAATTTTAGAGGGGTTTTTTTTTTTTTGATTTTATACATTTTTATTTTAAAGATGGGTGTACTTCAGTGTTTCAGAATCTGTGGGGTGCGTCCCCCTAGGGCACGTGATAACCCTACAAGGAGGGCGTGAGCATATCGGAAATAAAATGTTAAAAAAATTAATTTTCTGGAACGAAGTAAACAAATACTTTCTGACATATAAAAAAATACGCATTTACACTGATGTAATTTATAAATATCAGCTGGCGAATACTTCATCAAAAATAAAAGTTTCCACTTCCATACGTTTATCAACAATCTGATCCTGTAACTAAGCAACAAAAAAAAATTGTTTGATTTACTGTAACGGCACGATGAGAGATTTTTTTTATTTCATTTTCTTTTTAAATCTAAAATACTACTCTTTCAGAAAGAAAAAAAACTCAGACCCATAGAAAAATTCTAGAAAGATAAAAAATTCATCATTGTTATTATTATTATTGAAATGCTGTACAATATCTGTAGAAAGAAAAGGAGGACTTGTTCACTTTTCAGCCAGCAAGCAGATTTGCGTCAGTCATCATCGTTTTCCTCGTTTGACTTAGGAATTTATTGATATGATTAGTTATGTCCTTGAAAGATTGTTTGGCTAAGATTACATATTTATGGGTATCTGAAACATGTAAAGCATGATGAAGTACGCGTTTTACACATAACACGGGAGCGGTCACGTGGGGCTCAAAGTCAAAGGACAGCTAAACTACAATAATTTGAACAAAATATGATGGTTTTGCTTGCAAATATCATTCCTGTAATGTTAGCGAAAAGTGTCTGTGATTTGTGTCCTTTATTAAGGTTACGTACCTTTGAAAAATTTAGTTCACTTTTAATGGATTTATTTCAAATTATCAAAGAAAAAATGAAAATTCCTTGAAAGTAGGTAAGTATATTTTCTCTTAGTTAAATTGTTCACTGGAATTGTGATTTTTATCGTGTACAATA
>BMAV01026696.1:30646-74002 GCA_019973955.1 Trichonephila inaurata madagascariensis | reverse complement strand
AATCGCCGAAATCTCCAAGCCTTAAATAGCGCTTTGAGGAGGCGCCACAGTCGCGCGTGATGTGTGTCTGCGCCGAAATTCTAATCATTTGCACATCTCACCTCCGCTAATGCATGTTGTAAATTTCATGTTATTTGCATGTCTCCTTCTGGGTGTTGCATTTACGGTGGCCAGCAGTGTATTTATTTCATTTTCGTCGTCGGAATCTGCATCAATAATGATTTTTTAGCTTTAAACAAACTACAAAATATTTTTGTCTGTCATAATTTGGGCTGCACACGCATTATCATCATCTACCGCAACGAATTTTCCAGATGACAGTTCAATATTACAGAAACGTTTCAAGACTTCGGCTGGTTTCTTACGTATTTTGTTCATCTCCAGAAGTGAAATTTTTTCATGTTAAGCGAGTTTCTTTTTGTGTCTTGTCAAGAAAAAAAAGGCATGAAAATACATTGTAGCTTGTCGGAATCATTATATATTATTTCGTGCTAACCGATATTTCATCATAAGCGTTTTCGCGTCTAGCATATTTCACTGTAGTTTGATAACAATAACTGTTTACTGTTTTGTATCTTCCTTATTTGATTTAGAAACTCACTGTATGTTGTAGTAATCTGTTGTTGAAAAACTGAATTCAAGCATGAAATTACAGACCACAAAATCTCCTAGAATTAATAAACGTATACATATATAAGTGTACCTTAAACATGTACATTCAGCATTATATATATATAACTTTAAAATTCCACAGCATTGTATCAGGGGGCAGTATTTAAATGCTTCATTGTTTGCATAACTATCGAAAATTTAATACGTATTGTTAATTTCAATATAAATGCAATTAAATAAAATCTTTTTTAATAAAAAATAAATAGATAGGAAAAGTAAAAAAAAAAATTGGAAATATCTGTTATATCTAGGAAGTACAAGATAAAAACTACATTAAATTGTAACGAGATATATTTACATATAATATGCAGTAAAAACATTACTATTTAACTAGTTCCAAAGTATAAAGTTTTGAAAATTACAAATAAGGTATTTAAGGAAGAACTCAAATTAGATACATTAAATGTTATTAAACGTCTTCTGCTTTTTCTGCTAAAAATAAAAAATGTATGCATTAACAATTTAAACATTTTGGAAGAATATAAAGATATAAGGAGAAAAAAGGTAATTATGTGTCAAAATTTTCCTGATAAATGAACATTTATTTTTATTCTATATAATTTTTATCCGCAAACGTGCAGCTTGTAATTTTCGATCAATCTTAATAATGCATATCCATAAGAACACTTTAAATATATATATTAATGGATAAAGACCAAAAAAGTAAACAAAACAAACTTATTTCTTTCATGTCATAATTGAGGTTAAATCAGCTTGCAAGTCTGTGTGCTGTACAAACAATGTTATAATCCTACAAGAGAAAAGAAAAAGAAATATTTACATTATAGTTATATCATTTATAAATAAGTTTAAGTGAAATACAGGAAAATCTCAATTATCTATTCCTCGTTTATTTATATCCAGTTTATTTGTATTTGATAAATAAATAAATATCCGTAATATATCCAGTTTTAATGCATTTATAACATTATTTGTCATTATGTCTTTTCGTTGAAAAATAGGTTATATTTTATTTATAAGAATTTTATAAATCCATTAAACTATTTTTTATATACTTGTTAACAATTTGATTTAAAAAATATGTGAGTGTTTAAATTTTTATATGCTTTAAATAAACTATGAAGTATAAATTACTTTCATTTCCCATTGGAACTATAATAAAAAGCTTTTGCTTAGTTTTTAAAATGCATTTAAATGATGTTTAGGGCATTATTTAATCAAGTAATGGCATTTATTTGTTAAGTAACATTTTTATTCTATGAAAATGCTATTTTACCCTGGCTTTATTTTTTAAATGTTTATTTCATGAAAAGATTGTTTAAATACATTTTTCTCAAATTTATAAAACAAAAGGAGACAATATTATAATTCTTTTCCTTCCAAATTTCCCCCGAGCAAAGAAATGAATATATGTCTGCGTATTGAAAATAAATATGCGCTTATATGGAGAATATTACAAATTTAAAAAATGCAAATAATTCCTTACAGAAGGAAAAGCCTCAAATATGATATTTTTATTTGCAATTTCACATTAGTAAAATAATTTGGCAGTATGAATATATTCAAATTAATTTTATACATGCGATATTTTTAAAATTATTTTTTATTAAAATATAGCTCTTGAGACTTTATTTAATTTTTTTATTTATTTAATTTAAAACTCATTCTCAAAAGTATTACAATGAATTATACATTTTGACAATCAATTAAATTCTTATGGATTTCTTTATTTTATCAAATTACTTATCTTAAATCAAAATAGCTTAATTTCTGCTGAGAAATCAGATTATATCACCAAATTCTCTAAATCAATCAAACATTCTTCATTAAAACAAGAATTTCCTATCGAATTATTGACAGAAAAATAAGAATGGTCATTATCGGCTGTCAAAAAATATCACTGGAATCAGTTTAGAAACTTAAATATATATATATATATATATATATATATATATATAAACAGCACAAATCTACACGTAGACGGACTGATTTCTTTGACATACACAAATGAAGAATCTATTCAAAATTCTCTCTTTTAATTAAGATTAAAGAAATGCACATATTTTTCTATGAAAAAATAAAAAGTCAAGCTGACTTATTTTTAATTAAAGATAAAAATAAAAGAAGAAATTTATCATTCAGAATAAAACTGTAGCATTCAGAAATTAAAATCTTAGAGCTTTTTAAGAAAAATTTAAAAACGAATCAAAATAAAAAAAAACTGATTAATCTTTAAAAATTACCAGTGTTTTTATCTCTTTACAAATAGATATATGTTACTGTATCATGCTAAAAAAGCTAATGATTTTTTTTTAAAAATTACAGTCAGACCTCTATATAACGAAGTCGTTAAATTCCGAAAAACAGTTCGTTATATGGAAAATTCGATATACAGAGGATCATCATTCAATGTTCTTTATAAACCACATTAAACAAATTTTAAATTCATAAATACTACATAATAAAAAAGTAATTATCCACACCTCTTTGTAAATTAATATATATTTATTTTATATCTCCTACCTATCAAAAAAAAAGAAAGAAAAACTGCAAGGAAAGTTTCTGGATTCCTTTATCCACTTCCTGAAGAATTAAATTTTTTTCTTTGATGCTCAGTCTCTTACATTTTGACATTTTCGAGCTACAAGAAACAAAGTTACCAGTGCGACGAATCAACACTACAAATGAACGAGACTAGTTCAAAGACACGAATACACGAGACCTCTCCACTAAGGGTGAAAGGGGATATCGAAGTGAAATGGACAATGGGGGTTAAAGATTTCATTTCTTGGATAAAACGCCCAGAATTCTATTGTTCACGGCGAGTTAGGCATCTAATAAAACCAGTTCAAGGTTTATGACCACCATAAAATGTGTTAAAAGAAAGAACAACTTGAAATGTCCAGAAATACTTTAAAAATAGGGAGAAAAAAAATTGAATCACAAGAGAAAAAGTTCGTTATATAGAAAATGTACTTCGCTATTGGGAGGTTATTTTACGAAGAAAATCGTGAAATGTTCTTGGTTCCAGGAAAAAGTTCGCTATACAGTGGGTGATCGGTTAACGAACACTTTCACGAAAGATTTTTGTGTTCGGATAACGAACACTTTCAAGAAATATTTTTTGTGTTTGGACAATGAACACATATTCGGATGTGATCAGGAAGACACCCCTGAAATTATGGATGGAATTTTGACAACTGCTAGAGATCTGGAATTGGAGGTGAACGAGGATGACATAGAAGATCTCATAATGGGACATGAAGATGAACTAACGACAGAAGAACTCCAAGAAATTTTGAATGAATAACACCAAGAAACACAGCGAAATGTGTCTCCTTCTGAACAAGAGGAAGACGAAAGAGGACCAATGCCGACATCTGCCATTAAAGATCTTTTGAAAAAGTGGGAGGATGTCAGAGCAATGGTCTTAGAATGGCACCCAAACCAAGCTGATGTCAGTAGGGTTGGGGATCTTTACAACGACAATGCTATTAATTACTTCCGAAAAGTCCTGAAAAAAAGAGAAAAGCAATCGACATTGGACATGTTCTTAAACGCCCCATAAGCAAAAAATGAAAAGGACTGATTAATATGCAAGACTATATTTAAGTATTATTTTTTAAAAAACTTAGTATGAAATTATACATTTTTAAAATTTAATTTTTAGGGTCTCCAGAACGAATTAATCGATTTCACATAGAAGTCTATGGTGAATCGATGATCGGTTAACGAAAAATTCGGATAGCAAACATAGTCTTGGAACGGATTATGTTCGTTAACCGATCACTCACTGTATAGAAAAATTCGCAATATAGAGGCTCGTAATATGGAGGTTCTACTGTATTTCATTTCAAATCCCTCTTGTTAATCTAATGTACCGTATTTTCCATCATATAACGTGCACTTACAATTTTATGCTATATTTCTTAAATAATTCTTAGATGTATTCACCTTATAACGTTCATTCTTTGCCTTACGAAGAAATCCGAAAACATACGAGATTCTCATGCCTTTGAAGACATTCTTTCGAAAGCTTTTGCATTCGAACAGTAGCATACTGAATTAACAAGCGATAAAATGAGCAATTTGTGATGGTGAGGATAGTATTTGAGCGAGTAAATAGTCCTCATAACAGATTGAATTGTATTCATTGAAAGAAAGGACGGGTTCAGTTTAAGATAAGAATATACTTCCGAGACTGAAATGAATTCACTTAATTAGGAATCAGATATTTTCTCTTTCTCCATTTATTTGAAGTCTTAGTTTAAAGTGAACATTGAAGAATTTATATTAAATTTCATTTGATCAGTTGAAATACAAATGATGCATGCTATTTTTAGTAGTAAATACGAGTCCTTTAAAATTAAACCAAAACAGTCCTAGTTTCAAAAAGAAAGAAAAAAGAAATCTAGCTGCTGCATAGATATTTGGTGTTAATAAAAGCTCCAAACGTGAGTGGAAGAATAAAAGGAAATCATTACAATTAATATGCCGAAGTATTAATGGGTCTTGCGTCAAGGAGTAACAAAATGAACTATCCTTGAAGGGAAAGTTGTGTACTGAGTCCTAGAAAATCACCAGAATGGATTAATTGTAACATAAAACAATGAACACTTATTTCTCTTAAAGTAGGCAAAATACAATGCAAGTGAAAGGGAAGTCTTTTAAGAAGTTTTAAGTTCGGGGTACGGAATAATTTAGCTACAAAAAAATAAAACATTTCGCGAATTCTTCCGAAATCAATATAAATTAATAAAATAAATAAATTTATTTCCAGAAATATGTTGTACGAAGACAAAAAAAAAGTACTCACTATCGAGTATTAAAAATATCAATGAGACTTCCGTGATTTTTATATGATAGAAAACATTTTTTTAAAAAAAATTTAATGGACTAAATTTTAGCAGCTAAGCCTTTGTAGATACGGGAAATAATATATTTTCATATTTAAAAATAACAGTTATTCTAGGCGTATTAGCACCACCAGTTCAGCTTTTAGGTATGTAAACAATAAAATCCGTCAAAGAAAATTTAAAATGATAGTGGAATACTTGGATATTAGAATGTAAACAAATATTTACAACAAAAAATCAAATGTGACATTCCAGTCTAGACATAGTGCGTGTGAAGATAACAAAACTCTTGAGTAAAATTAAACATGACATGGCTCAGAAACCAATTAGAAATGTAGTATACTTAACAATCTAGATGGAAGATGATTACTTATTTATGGATTAGAGTAACTGTAATAGTAAAGATGAAACAGAATTCAATGATTTTCCTGAAGATATAACAAGGTAAATACGAATAACTTTTCATGTTATCCTACGATGAAAATTTTTAAGTTCATAAGAAATGCAAGGCAATATACTAGCACGAGAAGTCTCACAAGGAGTAAAAAAAAATATTTCAAGTTTTCAGACAGTTATTTGTTTTTCTTTGTCACCATATCATTACGTTCAAAAAGAGAAAAATAAAAAATGTTTTGGAACAGGACCCAAATTATTCTGAAATTTACTCAATTTTTAAAAGATCAGACATTTTTTTCCTAAAACTTTAGTTGATTTCAAAGTATTTGAGACCTTTGTTCATTGAAAAATCTCTAGAAATTATGTGTTCTCATTTCTTAACAATGATTCGCAGAACAGTGATGATAAAGTTAAGTACAAAAAACAAGTAAATAATACACATTATTAAAATTGTTTGAAAGTTTATAAAAACTACTTAATGCTTTACTAATTCCCATTCTGTAATCTCGGATTCCAGTTTCGAATCCGGTTTGAATCCGATTCGAATCCAGCATTGGCCACGCCTTAAATGCAAATGATGACGTGCTATTAATACACAACTGCTGATCACAAAGAGACATAGATGTGAGTATTAAAAAATTTAGACTAATATATATATATATATACATCTATCGAAATGCTGTTTATTTAAAAGAAATAACATACCTTATGAACTTTCACTGTTGGATAACATGAAATGGTCGGCATATTCGTCTTCCGTTATATCTTCAGGCACATCATCGAATTCCGTATCATTTTCATCATTACTGTTACTCTCCTCCATAAGTAAATAATCATCTTCTGTTCCACGCATAAAACTGTTAGATTTATTACATTTCTCTTAAATGAGACTTTTGAAGTAAGTCAGGTTTAATTTCATTCCATGCTTTTATTATCCACTCACATACTATTTGCAGACTGGCATGACACATTTGGCCTCCTGTCGTAAATGATTTTTCTCTTTCTAGCATCCACCTATTCCACTGTCAATTTAAATTTTGTTTAAAAGGTTTATTGATGCACACATCTAGCGCTGAACTAGTGATGTTAATCCACCAGGAATAACTGCTGTATCTGTGTTGCACTCAGCAATTTTTTCGTATTATCTGTTAGATGGGATCTGAACGTATCCCAAACTAATAGACTAAGTGGATTCCTAAGGCCCCTAAACGCTTTTCCCAAATATTTTTTATCCATAATTTCACCCCATTTTCACGTATTCAGTATTGTTCATAGTATTCAATATACTACAGACGGCGAGCGTAATAAGTCTCAGGCTTGTTCTAATTTATTTCAAAACTAATCGACCAACTCTTACATCACATGAAAGGGGGAAAAGGAATTAATGTTTATAGAAATGCGTGGGAAAAATCCAACCGTGGTGCCGAATTGGTCTCTCCCCACCCTCCCTTTTTGCGCTTAAGTGTTGTATAGTTCTAGAGAAGTATTCTATTTTTTCAAAAAAGAGTCTGGAATGATTCTTCCAATAAATAATGACTTCAAAACATAAGAAAGTTGCACACGTACATTTCAAGTTTTTTCATAAAAAAAGGGGTGCGCATTATACGGCGAATATACCTAAAAATTAAAAAATACAGCTTTAAAGTATAGGTGAGCGTTATACGCCAGATTTTAAGGTAATTGAAAGAATTATTTATCTTAATTGAAGGACCTCTCTTTTTTGTGCTGGCAGTTCAAACAATCACCAAATGTAACACAATCTGAGCTTTAAATATTTTCATAACCCTATTTGCTGAGAGCCCGCATGTCTAGAAAATATGGATTTCCATGAGACTTGTATTGACAATAAAGACATCCCACGCTACGAAGTTTCGACTTCAAAAGAGAATGAATAAAATAATTAAGATTTTTCAAAGATACCTTTGATTGTTTCTCTTACAAACATGAATTTCTCATAATAAGAAGTTTATTTTATAACTGAAAATCTAAAATACATAACCACACAATTTTTAACCACATTCGAAGGAAAAAGCGTAAAATTAAATTACATTTCCTGCAAAATTGAATAAACTATTGAAATTTATTTTCGATTACCGTAAAATTTGGCGTATAACGCAAACTTTTGACACTAAAGATAAGATCAAATTTTACTGGTGCGAGTTATAAGACGGGGCTAAGCATAAAAAGGAGATGAACATAAAAAATTTACACATCTACGTATATCAAAAAATTGTTTATTTTAAAAAAATGATGTATCGTATGAACTTTAAGAAATGTAATTCCAAAAATATACTATTTTTTTCGAATGCCTGGCATAATACCTCTTTTAAATGACTTTAAAATAAAAGAGCACTGAATACGTACATTTCGGATTTCACTGTAAGAAAGAGGGTGAGCTTTATGCAGTGAATATGCCTAAAAAATTTTTTTTAAAAAAAGCGGCTTAAAAGTATAGGTGCATGTTATAAGCCGGATTTTACGATAATATATTGTGACTTTATTATTTTACTAACTCAAACAAGTAAATAATTAATAGTGAATATATTCTAAAATTTATTTTCAAAAAGTGCAAATTCAAATTAAGGGAATTTTTTAAAAAAAAAAATGCCTTATATAATTTGATGTCATTACTCGATATTTGAAATTAAATCATTTAATTTCTTTTATTATCATTTATTCAATCATTCTTATTTTAAAAATAAAGCATTAATCGCATATAAAGTTTTTCATAGAATAATAAATAATATCCCCCGTTGTTTTTTTTTTAAACCAGAACTCAGAATTTGCTGCATGTAAATATTTTTTACTGGGTAAATCTTTTTTTAAGTAATACTGTTTATTGTTTAATCTTATTAAAATTAACTGTGTAAAGTCTCGATTTTTCTTTCAGAGTTTTCACCTTCAGCCCTTCATGGAATTTTGATTTTCTCCAAATCTAAGCTATTAAGTTTATTTCAATACATTAAATTGCAAAAAAAAAAATAAATAATAATAATAATAATTTTTCTGTGGGGTTACATCTTATCTTTTTTTCCTAAATTATGAATATATACTTCAATCCATTTTAATTAAATGTCACAATGAATTTTTCAGCTATTTAGATAGTTAAAAAGTTTGAGAAAAAAATGTAATGTTCCACAAAAATTATCATTACTTAACTCTTTAGGATGCTTTTTTGATTTATGGGAAATTTAAGTGTATTTTTTCCATAAATATTTTGGAGATTTATGATCTATTTTTGTCTTTCACGAGTAATTATTAATATAATTCAAATTATGTTTTTATTTTTTCGTAGTTCATTTATAGCTAGTCGTATTAGAGGAATAGAATAAATATAACTAAATTGTTCGAGAGTTTTAAATTTACTGAGTTCAAATCTCGATCAATTCGAAAATAGTTATTGCTTTCACGTTATAGGTACTTATGAAAAACCAATTTATGAGAACGTGAAAAGGGAAATTATATTAACCTTATCAATTCTCAGTGAATATTTTTACGTTAAAATATAGTCTCTCATAAAAAATGATGCAATTACTTATTTAATCACTCGATTTATTTCACTCTTAAACTGTATATACTAAAGAATTACTGTATTTTTTTAAAAAAAGAAAACTTAAATGAAGGGGTTTTTTTCAAAAAAGTATAATATTGGCAAACATAGAACATTGAGACACTTAAACTTACTACAGTTTAAATAAAATCTGATGTCTAAAATCAGAATATTAGTTGTTTTATTTCTTTAAAATACGTGAATCCATGGTAGTCTATTAGTTATGATCACAAGCCCGTGATTGACGTATCATGAGTTTGAGCCAAGTACCACGGGGCTGATGCACGAAAAATCTGTTACGACTATGTAGTGGTGCTCTGTATCTATATGTCGCAGGGAAATGACGAAATTTGGGATTTTTCATCAAATCCCCAAGGGAGATGATCAATTCACGGAAGACGTTAAAATAGCTTCTCGTGAAGTCATTTCCCTGATGCAAGTTCGTGGTTTGATCAAATCTCAAAACCGTTTTAGTGAAATGATGAAATAAACAAGTCAACATTTGCTGAGCTGTGTTTTCGCTTGTTACCACTTCCTTTTACCTCCCCTCTCTCCTCATTTGTACAAGGAAGAGTCGGGCTTCTGACGTGACGCACACAAAACAAAAAGACCTAAATATCATTTTTTATTTTTATTTCGTTACATTCTTTTCATTATTATCTTTCGATGGATACATGACTTTTGTATGCTTGAAAATTAGAAATTGGAAGAAACTTCAATTGAAACATGTAAACAAACAAATTAAGGAAATTGACCACGTCCTTTTTTTGATACAAAAAAAGTGAATTAATAACTAAAAAAAGAAGGTACTACAAATAGAGCAGGATATATTTCTGAAGTATTACATTAATGTAATTTTTATTTCTTTTGAAATGTGTGCTTTTAATTTTTTTTTAATTAAGGCATTTTGTATGAATAATCTTATAATTTCAGTTCTTATTCATGATATGTTCAATATTATGTGAAGCAAAAAATACCAGCCTAATTATCTAATTATTCTGTTAATTAACTTCGAATAAATAATTCGTAATTCAATGAGTATTGTTATATTACTTTTAATAATGCCCCATATTTTCCGAATATAAACACTTTTAAATTCTTGACAATAATATTTCATCATTTCACTGAAACAGTTAAGGAATTTGATCAAATCCCTTACTTTCCTTAGGGAAATAACCTTACAGAGTTATTATAACATCTTCCGTGAATTGATCATCTTCCTTAGGGATTTGATGAAATCTCTAATATCATCATTTCTCTGCGACATATATAAACCAGAAACAGCCTCCGGAATGAAGTGATCATTTTGGTCCAGTGGTATGTTACGTGCTTATGGAACCGAAGGCACCGAATTCTTTCCTAATCATTGGAGATTTTGGAGCTGAACTTAGAAAAACGCAAGCTTCGCGCTGCTTTAATGGGGCCATCTACCCGCCGCAAGAGCTATCAAAAACCGTCAGTACTATTAGACGCAGCAAACAAAGCCATCAGACACACTTGACGCAAAGGCAACAACTCACACACTCGCCATAACCACTATATCGTTCGTTAGCCTATCCACCGACTCACTGGTAGAGGAGTGTGTGGCAGTGGTATCTATATAAGCCAGTAACAGTCTCCGGACTGAAGTGATCATTTTGATCCAGTGCTCCGAAGATACCGATTTCTCAATTCGAACGTCCTTCCAGCGGCAGGATGTGGTAGTTTGGAAGGGGAGTGCCGGCTCCACTGTCGTCCTCGCCAATAGCCCTCGTGTTGCTTTATACTGGGATGTTCATTTACATATTTTAAAATAGGTGGCTTACAAAGTAACATAAATAATAAGATTTTTTTTTTCAATTTAATGTCGGCATTTTTTGGTAATTCTTTTACAGTTAGTTATATTAAAGGAATATAATGTAAACAAATAAATCGTAGAAGTTTTAAATTTACTGAGATAAAATCACAATCCGGAAAATGGTTACTGCTTCCATGGTACAAGATATTTATCAAAAAACAAATTCATGATAACAAGAGAAAGGAATTTAATATTCGCATTATATTTTGTGCAATATATTTTTGTCTTAAGATATAGTCCCTCACTTAAAATAATTGAATTATTCACTTAATCTATTTTTTTTCTCTTTAACTATACGTATTACACATTTAGTATGTTGTAAAGAAAAATTTGAATGGAGATTTTTTTTTATGTAATATTAGTTAACACATTCGCCCACAAGGAAAATTAAAACACATTAACTTACTGGAGTGTAAGTAATTTTGATTGAGCTCAAATCAGATTATTTAACACTGTTATTTGAAAAAAAAATTACTTAAAAATATTACCGTGAAACAGGAGGTTACAAAAGTGATGTTATTTTTAAACCTTTTTTTTTCAAAAATTGCATTTCTTATTTAAGGTCAGTGAGCGAATAATTAATTAACTACCATAAAGCGATTAATATTTCAATAATTAATTTCCATAAGATAATGAATTAATTGAGAAAATCACGTGATCCTCTCATAGGTAATCCGTGATGGGAATTCATTTCTAAGAACTTCATTTCCAGGGGTTGAGTAACAAAAGATTCAAAAAAAGTAATTGAAAAGGGACTTTTTAATTTTCTTTCCATGGATTTTTAATGTTATTCGTATTCTGGAATAAACCACGTTTAATTTTAAACTCGATCATTTGATTAGTATGGAACGGAATTTTTTATTACAAACGCATTTCTGTCCTCTTTTATTTCTATTAAAATAAGTACGTTGACATAGTGTGAGGCTTATTTAAATAATAAAACAATTATATACTTAAATTTAAAAAGACAGTAAAATGAAAAGCAATAATATAGCTTTTTGTGCTTTCATTAAAACGATTCGACTCAAAACTATATACTTAAGTTTCATTTCATGAAATATATTCATTTCAAAACATAGATAAGTAATAAAATTTTAATGTAATAAAATATTTACAAATTGGTAAATTCATTATTTTTAAAAGCTTTATTCACTCAGACAATCATGTTTAATATTCCTTGAGTAGCGACCACCGTGTTAAAATAAATTAATTTGGTTCTCCTTTGTCTATTCAGCTCATTGCAAGTAATAATAAAATCACAAAATTTGATTTCACTGTTCACCTTTCTGCAGTTATGAGCAGTAAAAATTTTATTTCGCAGAAGAATTCAAAGAAGTAAAATAGTTAAGTAATATTCCCAAGCAAACCAATTTTATAACTTGTATCCCCATTCTTGACGATTATTTTTATTCTGCTTCAAAACAATTTTTATCCACTAAAGCTAATATTTTCTTCTAAAAACTTTTATCTTACATATTTTATTTCAAAAGTTATTATTAAATTTTCTTTTGAGGCGTAATAATAAATACATTAAACAATATTCTGTCGTTTAAATAAGTTCCTGCTAAAATTTGTATACACGTTGTAATACATTTTTAAGCACTTATTCTTTTTCCACTAATTTTTATTTAGTTGCGACATAAAAAAAATCTACACATCAAATTGGAAAATTGTTATTGTACAAATAACACGTAAATCAAAAATTCAAATTGCTTTTTACTTCAATTTGAAAATTATTAGTGTTTATTTTTCCCAATGTAACTACATGTTTTTCATAAAGTAAACAAAAAAATTAGTTATTTTTATAACGCAATAACTCTGTATATTTTACTTATAAAAAATGATTGAAATGATCAAAAGTCATATTTTACACTTATAAATTTAACATTTAAATTATATTTTAACATTTTCTTACTACAAAAACCAAATTCTGGGAAATAAATATAAAAGCTATTCTAAAATTTTAAAAGAAAGCATAAACGAAAAAAACATTCCTTGCATCATAAACATTAATTAAATTAGTTTGAGAAATGCTTTTTAGAATTCACAAGCACATAACCTTCTTTTTGTCGTTAGGGCCGTGATAGCCAAGTAATTATGGTCACGAACTCATGCTTTCGAGCCTAGTGCCACTGTAGATCTGTCTTGTAGAATGTCTGATTCACGTTAAATATTTCGAGTTTCAATTTCCTTTCATTAGCGGGGTACAATAATTTGTAAACTTGGATTTCGGGCGTGGTTCGTCGCCGCCATATATCCTTTCAATTTTTAATTAAGTTATGGCTTAGCTCTTTAGTTAACAATACAAATATTCATATGAAGTTAAATTCGTTTTTCAAAATAGCAAAATATATCTCCGATAAAATTCAATACTTTTTTTTTCTAGTTGCTTTCTTCCTTTCACGTCAGACTGCTGACCACCTGATCGGGACATCTGCTTATACACCTCAGGGCCCAAGGTCGAGTATATTAAGTTGGGCACAGTAGGCCTTGGCCCTCATGGGCTGTTGCGCCACCGAGTTAAGTTTATTTCTTAATGTTTAAAATAAAGGGAAGGTTCTAATATGAATCGACTTCCTTAAGTTACTGATTCATTTTTTTTAACTGACGGATAAATTATAGTGAAAGAGTATCATCAGGAAATGGTGGCTTCAGATGGAGATTATAGTTGTTTTTGATGCACTTGCAAGATTACTGGAATGATATATTTTTCCTTTTCCTTTGCCCTATGTGTGTTATTTTATTATTATTATACCTATTATTCTTGCTTTTGTTCCATTCAGTGGGTCGATAAAATGAGTACCAAGCTTGCTTGGGAACTTAACACTGGGAATTTTTGAGTGAGACTGACCACCTGACCGGAACATTTGCTCATATACCTCATGGCCCAAGGTCGAGTATACTGAGTTGGGCAGAGTAGCCCTTGGCCCTCATGGACTGTCGTGCCACTGAGTTAAGTTATTTTTGGTTTTGTACATTTGTATTGTGTGAATGTGTATGTAAACTGTGAATTTGCCTTTATATTTATATGGAATTTATATCGTATAATCATTTATGTATGTTGTGGAGATATTTTTTTAATTTGTATTAAGTTGTTATATACGTGTATTGTAAATTTGCCTTTGGTTTGTGTGCTGTGCGTTTCTATAGAAATGTAAAATAAGATATTTTTTCTATAAAGACTGAGCGCTGGTGTGGTTCTTTCCCGGTGAACAGGTTTGTAGCTTTAAACCCCTTTCGGGTGAGTTCGGTTACCCGTGTTGCTTTATAGTGCGACATAAATAAACTCACATACACACACTCACTTTAGTTTTTGAGAAATGTAAATATTTTCACACTCATGCTGATATGAAAATTTCCTAACAACATGTTGAAGTGATTCCTTTAAATGATAGATAGCGATTTGTAAAATAACTATCTTATACGAAGCACAAACTTAATGAGATTAGGGGATGCTTGAAACGAGAGGAACACTCCCCCCAACCTATGCAATATATCTTTATGAAAGCTTAAAATAAGGCTTGAACATGAAGACCATATGGAATGTCTCAAGTGCTTAAAAAGCTTCAACTCAGCCTTAAATGTTCTATGTTTGAACTTCTAAGAATTAGAAACTAAGTTTTGGGGTATGTGGCTCAGAGAATGTCGCGTGCAAGAAAACTTTTAAAACAAATTTAATCTCTATTGTAAGAGTTAAATATTTCTTAATGAATGTTTCTGTGCATATGATAAATGTAATTTAATTCAACATACTCTTTGGAAGTAGAATGTAGGACTCGTGATTAAAAACTATTTAGTTAATTTAGATAACTGTTTTATATATATATATATATATATTTGGTTAAAAATTAACATAATATTCTGTATTGATGTATTTAGATTATAAACAGGCAATTAGAAGGAATTTCATTAAGAATATAATTTCTTTTTAGTATAATAAGAATGATCTATCAGCAAATCACAAATCTGTGTTGTTAAGAAAAAAAAAGAATTCAAAAAGAAGGCGGGGCAAGTACTGAATCCTCGAGATAAAAGAAATATTTTCCTGGAGCCCTGAAAAAAAGCTGCAGTCATTTCAAAGTTCAAAACACAATCAGGAGCTTAACATGTCTCCAGGATTACTATGTACAACAGTATTAAAAAATCCAAAACTTTTCAGTTCAAAAATAAAAAACATCATTCGAAGTGGTCAAAATACACATAGGCAAGATATTGGATTGGGCTGAATATTGCATGACATGGACCACTTAATGGAATTCTGTCATATTCCAATCGAAAAGAAATATAATTTAGATAGTCCTGATGATTGTCAATACTACTGGCATAATTTCAAGGATAAAAATACTTTTTACTCAACTCGCCAGATGGAAGGAGAAGTTAAGGTATTCGACTAAGTTCGGAGCCGTGATTTTAAAAAGGCGCATAAATGGATAATTTTCATGACGTTTAGTGTCACTTAGATTAAAATACATGTATAAAATTGTTTTAAGGACATTTTGACAAAAAAATATTTAAATACAATATTCCGGCAATATATTAACTTAGAATAACCTTTTTTTCAAAATGTTCTCCTTTTCTTAAAAATGCTTCTATTATAATAATATTTTGCCTGTTTATAGCTCAGACCTCTGTATAGAGGCTCAACTATGATTCTTAGAAAATTCACATTATTTTCAGAGTTACAATCATTTGAAATATATATCGGCGTTTTTTTCTTAAGATTTCTCTCCTCTGCTGTCGTAAAACATGGATAAACCTACTTATAAGTTATGTATTTCAAAAATTCTAGTTGAGTCCCTGTACAGAGTTCTGAGCTATATACAGGCAAAATACTATTATAATTGAAGCATTTTTCACAAAAGGAGACTATTTTGAAAATGGGTCATTCTGTGTTCAGTTTTTGTCAAAATATTGTACTTAAATAATTTTTTATTCTAATACTATTCTTAAAACAGTTTTATATACATTTTTTAACATAAGTGACACTAAATATCATAAATATTATCCATTTATATACTTTTGCAAAATCACGGTTCCGAACGTAGTCGGATACCTTAAAGGAGACGCTGTGGCTAATATTTTGGTTATGGAAGATTTAATGTTTTTAAATAGCAGACGGAACCATCAAGATAACTTACAAATGTTGGAATGTGAGCTTTATCCTGATGCATTACAATTAGGTGGAGAAGATAGCATATATACCAACAAGACAGTGTGTTTATTCACACAGCAAATACTACAAAAAATCAGTTGTTTTCAAATAATAATCGAGTTTTATCATGGCTACCTAAAAGCCTTTATATAAACCTTGTAGAAAATATATGAAAAACTCTTTATGGACGGATGTATGACGAAAGGAAGTTGTGTGAGTCCATCCTTGATCTTAAGAATGCATTCACTGAATTTAAGAATGCTCTTATTGTTGAGATAATTACTGTAGAACTGAAATTTAATCACAGTACGATTCCGGGGGAACTTTTAGTTGCCTATAGGTACTTTTAGTTGATTAAAACAAACGGAAAGAAAACTTGTAACAGAATATTTGGTTTTCCTGTAAAAAAATTACAGTGTCCTATTTTACGAAATTTTCACTAAGAAAAGTTAAAATAACTAAGAAACAGGTTAAATATTATTAGACAAATTCTCAGCTCAACTGTTTTGGTGTTCATTTAATCAAAACAATATGCTCATGAAACGATTTTTCAGGGAAACTTTTCTCCCTTTAAAAATTCAAATGTCTTTTTACTGTTTTACAGATTGAACTTTCATTTTATTTTTAATAAAAACGTAATTTTAGAGGATATCTCTTGAAGTTTGATATATTTTTCACACGCTTTTACAAGTTTCACTTGTATGTAACGGAATAATTGAACTCGATTTTTACTTACATTAAAAGGTCAGATTAATTCGAAATTTTGCACACTTGTCAAGGACCGATGACAATGTAATAGTTCCATAATTGTGTTTCATTATTCTTACCAGGATCACCAGGAATAACGATTTCCAGATTTGAAGACTAATTCCATATACCATTTCCAGATTTGCCAACTAATTCCATATACCATTTTCAGGTTTAACGACTAATTCCAAATCCCATTTCCAGAATTGGTGAATAAAAGATTAAGTTGCAACCCTAAAAGTGAAAACGTGCTTCAGCAATTTCTACCATAATATAGACAATTGTCTAGTCCTTCTGAAAATGGAAATAATAATTAAAAAAAAAAGACTCGTGCATGTGGAAAAAAAATAAACCAGGCCGTATCGACGCACTGATAGATTGCTGATGGGTATTCCCGATTCTAAAAAAATTACGCATTTAAGATTAATTCCATCAATGAGTAAATAATATTTTAAAAACCTAAAAATACATGCTTTTATTGCAGATCGAACTAAAAAATGAAAAATAAATTATAGTTTAAAAAAAAAACAACTAAAAAACGCGCTTTTATGGTTAATTGAAATAAAAAGTAAAAAAATAATTAATAATATAAGAATATAAAATAAAATGATTAACGAGAAAATTAATGTCTTTGGGGTAAACGCGTGTGGGGTGCTTTGTACTACATTTTTACACTTACTCAGCATTTCGGAATATAACTAGTAAGAAATTTTAACAATTGATATACAGAATCCCACGCTTTTATCCCAATAATATTAATTTTCTCGTTAATCATTTTATTCTTATATTAAGAGATTTTTTTAACTTTTATATTCGATTAACTATAAAAGGGTGTTTTTTAGTTTTCTTTAAACTATAATTTACTAACAGATTTCTTTTAAATCGTTCACAGACTTTAAACATTTCAACAACTGACTAACATTTAAATTCAAAATATTTCTTTATTGTTTTATATCTGAGTTACTTATAGAGATCCAACACATTTAATTATTCTGAAAAAACTGATACATCATCTCCATTTAGTTTTTAGCTGATCAAACAATGCTCAGTATAAAACTTTTCTACTGAGTTGACAGCGTGAATATAATGAATGTTTACTGTCAGCAAACTAAGGATGTAATCAGCTCGAACCGTTATTTGTTTACCAACTGAGATGGATAAATAGACTAACGACTGTTCTCTCCAGACAAATGAATGCCAAATCAATTTCAACTGTTTCTTTGCATCAATTTTTTTTTAAAAATGCATGTACTTACCGAAGGTTAAACATTGGAATATTACTGCGATGATACATTGAATTTCAACTAAGTAGATAATAATATTAATTAATATGAGAAACATAGCATATGTATTAAAGATAGTATTCTATATTATTATCCGGTAAAACAATTTAAGATTGAGTGTATCCAAACTCAGTTGAAGTAAATATCCGGTCTCAGTAGGCATAAATTACCAATATTTAAATAACAGTTACATAACACATAAATTATTCCTCTGTAACAAAAATTGAATAAACTTATAGTTTCATTTCCAATAAGTTTTGTGTATCAAATACAATTATAAATAAACAGTCGTAGTAACATGTAATTAATATATGAAAATGAAGATAATCATTGGTAATGATGATAATACACACACTTATGAAATTTTTTTCGGTTCCATTCAATGCTTATTTAAGTATGAGATATTATATATAAGAAAATGCCCTTTTTTATATATTGAAGTGCAGTTATTTGACCTTTTGTTATCAGAAACCAAGCATACTTCCATTCAAAGGGCAAAGAAAAGAAAATAGAAAAAATTATTATTTTATTGAATAAAAACGTATTATGCAGATTACAATTCAAGATTTATAAACACTAAAATTTGTTTATCTAGTTAAAATCTTCTAGTGGTTGTAAAGTATTTCCTATTTCAAAAGTCTTTCGTGGAAATGTATAATTCAATCTATTATCAATTCTTTGAAAAGAAATAACAATAAGAGAGGGTAATTAATTTGCATCTAAACAAATTATAAAATGTAATAATAATAACAATGTTTCAAAAATAATGTCTTCAACAATAAGGATATTTTGAAAAGAGTATGAATGGAGGAAGAGGAAAAACATTGTTGCAAATAACCCATTGTTAAAATGAATCAATATTTTCCATTTGAGTATAGAAAACTAGTCAATTATTTCAGATAAGTACGTACTTCAGTTATCTAACATAATATTTCATACATTTTCCTTAACAATTTCTCTTATAAATACTATGCTACACATTTTAGAATTTACGTTTTCGGTAATTGGTAGTATTCTTACAGTAAACTGCATGATTTCAGCTCAGATTTCAGTTAACTCAGAATTATTAAATTGAATGTTATTATTCAGGTTTACATCTTGTTCTAAATAATTAGGAATTTCATTTTACTTCTAGAAAAAAAAATACATAAGTCTCTATTTTTTCTTCATCGCTTAATCGTTTTTCTGTATCAATAAGAGTAGTAAATAATAACTTATGATTTAAAATACGATACAGTGTTAAAAAAATAACAAATGAACGCATTAATTAAATAATTTAGCTATTGATTTTTGATGTAAAAAAGGATATAAATCAAAGAGCTAGAGTGACTAAAAAGTGCTCTATAAGAATTGAAATTACACATAGATTAAAAATATATATATTTTATCGCGTTTTTGATGCATTATCAGAAATGCCTACAATTTTCGCACCCAGAAAATTTATTGACTCCAGCCGTTGTCGAACCCGCAACCTTAGGATTAAGAAGCAGGCACGCTACCTCTACGCCACCGGAGCCGACAGGCAATTACTTAAATGAAAATACACTTTAAAAGAGGAGTACCGTTTTTCCTCTCGTAGACAGCAATGGTAAATGTATGTTTGGCATGTTTCCTAATAGATTATCAAAGAGGTATTGGGGTATTCTGTCCCATTCCTCCAAAAGGACTCTTTGTAGCTGTGGAGCAGTTTAAAAGACAGATAAGTGGACAGCATTTCCATAGCTGATTACGGACAATTTGATTTGAATCTGTGTTTCAAGAAATGGAGTATAGGACTTAGAGAAGAATGGTATTCATTGTTCTGTTCTTTCTGTCCACGTCAGTCCTAAATACTAATCCTCTTTTTGTGTTGTTGCTCGTTTACTATCTTGGTTTAATCTTCAGGGTGCATTGCAGTCCATAAAACACAATTACCGATCCTAGAAGTCCGACTTTGTGATGGTCATAGATTTACCAAATACGTCTTGTGTTTAGCTCGCTTGTAAGGGCCCAACAATGTTCTCCAGATTTCTAATTCAGATAAATCATTTGTTTCAGACATCACCCACGCAGATAAAAATCACTCAAAACAAGATGAATATTTTTTTTAAATTTTATTAATAAGTACAGAGACTGCTATTCTACATTCAAAGTCGCTTCATTGTCAGTCTCGATGTGACATACAATTGGCATATTTCTACTATTTTTACCATTTACTTTTCAGTTTGTTAACAGAAATTCTAATAATACCATTTGTTTATATAAAGCATACGATATTCATTATTTTCAGTAATATCTTATTCATTCATCATTTCATATTTCACGACAGAGAACTAATTTTCATTATTAAGAAGAAATTACAATCATATCCATGCAACAAATTAAATACAAAAAGATTTCTCTTTTAAGCATTTGCAGTAAATCAAATAAAGACATGCGTTTGATTTCTAATAAGCGTATCTGCTTAAGAATTACATCTTAGCATAGGGCAGCGGTGGTGAACTTTTATGGATCAAAGTGCCATTTTTTCTAAAGGAGTGTTTAATAAGGTATAGACGTGCCGTCAAATAATCTTGGCTTGTGATTATTGAGAAAATAATAAAACTAAATACTAACACAATATTTACTACGAAAATATATCTTTTGAACTGTATAAATGTGAATGTTTTAGTTATACGTGTAATTCAAATTAAAGAGTAGCATTAGTGTGACTTCTGTTGTTACAGATTGTGGATGACAAATAACAGGTAATTATTTTTGCTGTGGTTCACTTTTGTTGACAAGAGGGTTTGTGATTTGCTTCAAAATACCGTTTTACAGACGATGTTCTGTATGCCACTATTCCAGAACATAAAACACACATCGCTTTGTCTCCTTGACATGCCCATAATACTATGTTTCTTGGTCCACCAAATTTTAAATTCTCTTTTACACTTGCTATCTTGCGCTTTTTGTTCTTTTGCTGAACTAGCCATGTTCAATAACAGTTAAAAATCATAAATATAACACTGATAAACTTTAAAATACATTAGCGATTAATGAAATTGACTATGCTATGCGTAGACAAACTTCACAACATAAGCAATTGCAGTCTTCGACGTAACTAAAGCCGGACAATAACAAACGAGTGTGCCCCCGCCGCTCCACGAACCAACACTCGGGTTTGTTCGTAATAGTTTATAGTGAACTTTGAAATTTTGAAATAGAATGCAAACCATTTTGATCACTGGCGTGGGAAAATTATTGTGTCATGTGCCTTCAATGGCACACGTGCCACTGGTTTGCCATCCCTGGCATAGGGTGTCTACAAATTAGTTCGGTAAATTCGTAAGTTAAAAATTAAAGTTAAAATATTAAATGAAATTAAATCGTTTATAGTCACATAAGTGGTAATATATCCTAAGATTATTCATGCACTGTATTAGGTGTCATAACTGACGTTATCTTTTAGCGAGTGATAATAATTCTTTTTTAGGCATTACAATAAAAATGCCGAAAATAACGAACTGTTTTCTTTGGTTTCATGAAAATCATTCTGCTATGCAAGTACGACGGAATTTTGTAAGATAATACAATAAAAATGCCCCCGAGAAGAAATACTATTGTTTCATGGTATTTATCTGGACATATTACAGGTTTTCCTAATACTAATCATCGAAGAAGTAAATGCCAGGAGATTACATTTTTCAACCGGATGACACACTTCGTCAATGGAGTTACATCTTACCTTAAAGCTGAGGCACTAGTGTTATGTCTGGCAACACTCACTCACCGCCAGTAACTGAACTGAATTCACGCATGCGCGTGATAACTATGCTTCTCTGTTTTTGTATCAGTAGTAGAAAATAGATGTAACGAAACTATGTTTTATTTTTAGCATTAGTGTGCAATCTAACTTGTATTCATTAATGTTCTGTAGTTACAGTGCTTTCACCAGTATTAAAGTAGTAATTTAAAAAATACGGGCTACTACTCGTTGGATATAATTTATTGGAAAGACTTAGTTTACAGCCACCGTTCCAACTCGGACTGACTGAAGTTCTTGGTATAAGAATAAAAGATAAGTGAATCTTTTTCATTATTCCTTATTGTAAGAAGTATAGAACTATAGAATTTGATTTAGCAAATGACATCATTGATTTTTTGCCGCAAATAGTTTGGATGGTCAGCGAAAAGTTATTCAATAACTACCACGATCACCAGATATTTCACCATTATATTTCAATATGCTAAGAAGCATTACTCTTGATGTCGCTGTTATGGCCGGATCACTCCTGCAAAAATCTGCATTAGGACGATATTGACATGCTCGTTTGTAGGAACCTTGATAGATCACTGAGTGTGAGAGAGTTTAAGTGAATCTGGAAATCAATCAAAGAGAGTTTTTTGGAGTGTTTTGGGGCATCCTATTGAAACTTGTAGAAATATCTCTCTAGCGTCTATGAAGCTTCGTAGTGTATTGAGAATCCCGGCATTTCCCTTTTGTGTCTATTTAAAGGTCGAATGCGTCGCGCCCACAAAAGCAACACGTGAGGCAGAATCATTTCTGTTTGGACGTAGCTGGGATAACTGTTCGGATATTGGTCCTAGTCACCCCTCACGCGATGGACTATGAAACCGATAATTGGCGTGGGAACTGTGCCGGTCAACATTCTGTCGACTGGAAAAAAGGAAGTCAAATGTTGGTTTGCCTTAGAACATAAGCATCGGTGTATCCGATCTCGGATACTTTCCCACGTAACACTCCATGACCGTTGAAAAGTCACTAGTTCCCTAACATAAAAGGGTCCTTTGGTGATGACAGCCTCAAGTTTATGGGGTCTTGTAAAGGATCAAGTGAACACTACGCATTTTTCTGAGTCCATTTTGGATCTAAAATCAAGGATCTGCACTGAAATTAATTTGATCAACCGAAGTATGCTAATAAATTTGTGGCAAGAACTGAGTTACCAATTTGGCATTTGTAGAGTAACGAAGGAAAGCAACATAGAATATTTGTGACAATGGTAAACTTGGACTATTTTTATATCTTAGAACAATATGCACTTCAATTTTTTTTCCTGTATGTTTCATGCAATAAATCATTATTTTTATCCAACTAATTTGTAGACACCATATATATATATATATATATATATATATATAAATGGATGTTTTTATATGTGAAATCGTATCACTCCAACACCGTTCAACCAATCACTATGAAAATTGGCAAATATATGTATTTTTTACGCATAAGGTTTTTGTGATATCCTCTTTGTTGCAGCTCCCCACCAGGTGGTGCTACAGCATATCAACTTCTGTACCGTTCAGTTAATCGCCAAGTCGCTAACATGGTCGCCAAAATGATGCCATTTTGGCTCTATTGCCAACATTTTGCTATGTTTCTATTGAATCGCCATTATAATGTAAGGAATGGCATTGCTTGCGAATATTACAATTTTAACCTAAAATAAATTTAATAGAAAGTAATATTAACGTATTACACATCCAGATATAAATTATTTACCTTATTTTGAAAGTTCATTACACAAAATGTATAACAATGTGTAACTTTTGCTGAGCAGTGATCAGCTTAGGAAGGTGTTTTCAAAAATCGATCCACAAGAGAGTTACGAGGCGTTATAAATAAAAAAAAATCATTTTTATCAGCTAGTAGATCTACAGACTTAAAATTTAACAAATATGGTTTTTTTGTTCAGCTGAGATATGTAAAAAGCTTTTTGTTTTCGTTTAATTTGCAATTCACATACAATTAACTCATTAAACAATTATCTCAATTAACTTCTTTATCCTGCAATCTGTAATGTTTAATATCTCAGTTCACCCTTTCGAAGAACTGGTATACCAGCTAGTATATATTATATACAAGATTTCAATTCGTTTATACATGAAATTATTTTCTAAAACACAACTTCTGAGACTTTATTAAAACTTTTGAAATTAAAGAAATTAATTCAAAACTAATTTTGAAAACGTAGTGCATGAATCATGCATTTGGGCAATGATTTTTTCCAAGAAATTTATAACAGTATTTGCATTATTTCAATGAATAGACCATTTCCCATTAAAAGAAGAATTTCTTATTGAATATGCTTGAAAATAATATATTTATAGCTTTACTCAATAAGAAATAAATAAATACCAAAAATAAATATTTTTCTGAATTTTTATAGAAAAGTCTGCAGATGGAATTCATATATTGTAACTCGTTTATGATATATTTCATTTATTTCTGTTTCTGCTTTCCGTAATTACTTTTCTGAGCGTTCCTTGAGCTATTCTATTCTTTCTATTCTTATGCTACTTTCCTTCTATTACCTGTGCTCCACACACGCTTACAGTAAAATTAAAAATTTATTTTTTATTTAAGTAGAATTTTGAATTTGTTTAGTATGTTTTGTCATTTAGATTGGAATCTTTAATAAATAATCAAAGAATTTGTTCGCTTTCTTCCATCTTGTCTTCTATTGTTCTATTCTTCCTGCTTGTTTTTGATCATCTATTTCTTAATTTATGATACGATTGTTTTTAAGTATATCTCCAAAGTAATCCGAAGAATTTATTTCACATAACAATAGGGCTTTAAATTGAAGCTTAAGCAACATGCACTTTAAAATAGCTCTTTCAGGTACTTGTTATTCTTTTTTTTTTTTTTGAATTTTACAAATATCGAGAGTAAATTGAAAAGATCTTAGTATAGTAATGTATTTACTATCTCAATGTATATTAAATATGCTAGATAAAATTTCTATTTGACAACGCACATCTGTTTTAAAATCTTATTGTCTTGCCTTTCTCGAATTTTCAGTGTTGGTGCTCTTCACTGCTAATATATTATTCCTTTTGATTTGACTTGCAGAATTATAAAAAATTCTCAAATTCTGAATACTTTTCTTAATAGTCTAACTTCTCTCAGAGAAAAAAGAACAAACTTTTATCATAAATTTTTCGTGTCCTGCTTGTTACGAATTAAATTGATAAATACTTTTGACTAGAGCATTCATATTGCATAATTTATCAATGTTATAAATTTATTGTTAGCTCGAATGGGAATTCAAAAACATATTATAACATATGATTCTTATAGGAAGAAGAAGCCTTCAATAGACTGCACAATACTTTTAGCATCTTTTCAACACTAAAATAGATTTAGTTTACTATGAGGAAACATAAGAGAATATAATACATTCAAGAATAAAAAGAAAAGAAAGATAAAAAATTGATTAAGAAGAATTTTTTTTTCTATTTTTAATGAGGCTGCAGATTGTTATTTTCAACTTTTACAGACCTGGTACATTCCCTGGGACCTGGTATCCATTTTTAGTGCTGCACCATTTCTGCGGTTACCAGTTACAACATTGTAATTTTGACACCCAGTTTTCTCCCCAGAAGAAGGCACTTGAACTTTCACGATGAGAATTGTTCTAGGAATTTAATTTTGCGGAGAACATCCAAGCCAAACATGCACTCAAGGAATCATTTACATGCCGCATAATCGTACGACATGGACGCTACCGATTTTATTGCATCATGAAAATCCACCTCTTCGGCCGGGGTTGAGCCTGCAATCTCTGATGTGCAAAGGCAGCGCCTAACGAACTACACCACTCAGCCAGCATTAAGAACAATGTAGACCAGGGTTACTCAACCTTTTTCCGCGCCGAACCTCATACATATGGCAGGTATTTCACGCGGGTCGCAACTAGCGGATAATGGAACAATACACTATAAGATCATTGCCCAAAGCAAAATTGATCAAAATATTAAAATTCATTTTTGTCTCTTATTTAAATACTATATTTATTTTTATCTATCACACATACAAAAAAATAAATTTGTATACTTTATTTCTGAGTTAAGAAATCATTTCTATTTCCTTTCATCTATGACTAATCCTCTTGCTTGTGTTCTTCTTTAAAAAAAAAATTATATATTTGATTGCTTGATTGATAGACTTTCCCTTTAAATTTTCGTTACATTTTTCTCCTATAATTGAATTTCTTAGTGCAATGGGACAAGACCGGAACATTAAAAAAAGGCCGGCGGACCGCTGCTGGTTGAGTACCACTGATGTAGACGATAACGTGTGTGACGGATCTATTCGCGTTCCTTCTTCTAATCCTTTTGGGAATCTTTGGACTATCATTCTCGTTTATTCACAACCAACCCTTTTGAAGAAGAAACCGTGATATTTAAATTAGGTGTACTATATAATCAAGGTTTTCTAGTTAGCAATGAGAAGAAGGAGAGAGAGAAAGCTAAGAGTCAGGTGAGATTGCTATTAATCAAGAGAATCACTCAAATTTATAAAGTAATTCAAATATTTAATTGGTGGAAGAATTAAAGTGACGATTGGTCACTAAAGTTAAATTAGAGTTAAATCAATTGGTATTGTAAGATTAATCCTAAAATAAGAAGGTCGATATTTGTAGTCTTATAATTCGTGCACCTCGTTTTTGTTCCACGTATATTGCTTACATTGAGACATTCTCTTGTTGAAATTAATTGAATCAGTGTTGCTAATTTGTGAGATCAATAAATAGATTGTTTTTGATTATGGCTAGGGTTTCTCCCCTTCCTCCCATATATTTAGATGGGTTTGAGAGAGAGGGGCGATTCCCTCACACGTGATAAAGTGGTTCTTAAATTTTCGATCGCCACGGCCCCCTTTATACATCAGCGCGACATCGTATCCCCCCTCCAAGGGTTTGAACATCCTTCCCCAACAATATTCTTGATCGAAACACAAGTTCTAGTTGAATTTTTTCACTGGGAACAATTTAGTGATTTAGTCTAATATGGCACATCTTTAAATTTTTCCACAAGGACTTTTACAGACTGTAAGTCTCAACTTTACATGAGAGACTTCACGAACTCACTAGAAAAGGGTCACATTTTAAGAACAACTGGACTAAAGAGTAGAGGAAAATTATTATAGTAAAGAAATAAATTAAGGGGGGTTGGAAACCTCCCTCTCTACATATACTGACCATGTTAAATTAGCTGTTTCGATGTACCTCTTCTCAAAATCTATTATATGTACATGCTTGAAATTTTTCATACAATTAAAGTACACTTTTCTCATTATACTGAAAGGAATCGCTAATTTTGAATTTTTTAATAATTTATGAAATATTTTATCAAACATTGCGAAATTTGACCCATATTTCACATAAAAAATTTGTAAAAAATAAATTTTTGAGGTTTTTACAAAAAGCTCATTTTAGTATATATTAGCCATCATTATAAATATATCATAAGAAATTTACATACCTGTGAGCAGTAGTTTCTCAGAAAAGGTACATCGAACATCAAAATTTACATTTTGAGATAAATTGATTTTAATGTATACTGTGAAACTTCTAATCGGCATGGAAATAAAAAAAAATAAAAGGCTCAATTTACAATAAAAGATACATGTTTTGGTTTATATCAGACGTTCAACTTTTAAGCAAAAACGAAATACTTTGTTTACATTTTTCACCATTCAAATGGGTGTGGTCTAGTATCAACGATTATTTAAAAAATAGGTTTTAAGGGCTTCTAACTATTATAGAGGTTTAAGTAAAGTATTTTTAGAAAGATTAAAATCTATTTAATTTAAAAATGTAAAAATTTTAAATTGTCAAAAAAAAATAGGATTTTAGCTTTCCAACACCCCTTAATTTTACAGAGAAAAAATAATGATGTATAAATTTATATAATAATTAAATTGAAACTAAGATTAAAAACTTAAAAATTCACTATCCTGTTCTGATAAGAACATAGATTTAATAACTATTTATGACTAAAGATTCAGGTGAGATTTATTTTAGAATATAAATTCTCAGATTTCTATCTACTACCTATCCCAGAATTCAATGATTAATTACTTACACAGTACACTCGTACACTCCTCTCAATTTTCCGAACCAAATCCATATTTCCTTCCAACCTTTCTAAAATTACAGCTGAAGTCTATCAAATGCCCTGAATTATCCTCCCATTATTCCGCCCATGGACAGGAAAATAACCATCGGACCGGTCATTTATCTTAATTGAATGAGAACGCTTTCCAGTATCGTCTATTTGAGGAAATCTCCAAATATAACCCTCAGAGTTTGAAAAATTTGTCATAGCTCTATTAACTAAAAGCTTGAATCTCTAGAAAATAAGATTTCTGTGAGATTTAAACGATGGAATCTGAGCCAAACTCTGGTTTTGATATTTTCGCTCTTAATAGTGAGCATATCCAGTGGAAATTATTAAGTTTGCCGAAAATATCTTCGATTATTTGATTTGCAAAGGCTTCAATATATTGAAGGTTCTTTTTTTTTTAGAAAGAATGGAATGCAATGGTATGATGAAGTGAATTTGAGTGTGAGGAAAATACGTGAAATTAAATTGTGTGTGTGTGTGGATATCGTATTTGAGATAAATTATTGAAAGAAATTTACGACTATTCTTTTACATACATAGGACTGCGATTCCAAATATTATTTCAAATTTTGATTGTGAAGATTCCTAAATATAAGGTAAAAACCTCAGATGAAAAAAAAAATTTGAAAAAAAGAATCATTTTTAATTTTCCTTTTTTTTGGATTATATTTGAAATAAAAGTCTTATTTCTTCCTTTTTCTGTGATTATTTAGCATTTCAGTGGAACAATTATAAAAAAAATATTTTTTTTTTAAATCAGAACTGAAAGCATTCATAAAAAATTTTGGTAAATTTTTGCCCTGCAAACATTTCTGTAAAATATTTAATTTCCCTTTTATTTGTCTTTTGGTAATTTTCGAAATTGCTGGAATACAAACTTGATTTTTTTCATTGATGTATATATCATTGATGTATTTGAGCAAAAATATTGAAACAGTAAAGATTTTTAGAATAAATGATGAACACTTTATGACTTTAATGACTTTAAATATTTGAATGACTTTAAATATTTACGTTCCCTTAATTTATTTATAATTACTAATCACATAACTATTAACAACTATTTCTATAGTTATTTATTACTATTGTTACTATTTTATGATTATCATTTTTATTACTATTAGCTCTTATAATTGAAAACATTAAAAGGATTTAACAATAATTATTGATAAACTAAAGTCTCTTACATTCTAAATCGATTTCCAATATTACAATCATGTTATTTAAATTATTTCTCCGATAAAATAATCTACAAGTATTCCATTGAAAAAGCTATTAGCTTAGAAGACGTTCAATTGTAAAATTTCTAAGGAAGTACGATTTATCATTTAAAGTCTGTGGGTGAGAATCACTAAACACACAAACTTAATTTAATAACCATCGCTTCATCAAAAGTTTTAAGAAATAAAATAAAAATTTGAGTTTTTATATAATTTTAACATAACTAGTTTGCAATCGATCATTAAAATACCGATTAAAAAATGAAAAATTCAGCTAAGAGGTTTTCACGAATTAGATCCATCGTGTAAGCTTTACTTCAAGGCGTTGGAGATTTTATATAAAAATCTAGTCCTTTCATTAACTCAATAAATTTTTAAGCAACATCCCCCAGAATCTCTTTTGAGGATTTATATTATTTCTCTACGAATTATTAAAATTTTCTCAACGTAAACCTACCTCGAAAAATGAAAACATTTCTGTATTTATAAATACTGATGTGTGTGTATGGTGTTATTCAAATAATTTTGGAGTCCAAATTTGTCTTTCCCCGGATTTGCTGGCAACATTAAACATAAACAAAAACTTAATAAGATTTAACAAATTAAATTAACAAGTTAAAATATTAAACTGAAGTGATCTAGAGAAAAATCCCAGTAAACAAATGACACCTAGTTATGCAGAAACCAAGTTCAAGACTGAGTTCAAGACAGAGTTAAGACTGAGTCAGAATCGGTTACACATAGTTTACATCCAGATAGACCACGTGCGATCTGAGCGTGGTGACAGCTACTCTCCATCCACTCAGACAACCCGGATCATATGGTTCACAAAAGTATATGATTCATTTATCATTTCCTTGATATCTGTACGCTATTTTTGCAGTTGCTGTAGCTGAGACTTTCTTGTTTGCAAGCTTGGTACGGTGAGACATGAGTTCAAGTTCCTTTCTACCAAATAACTATTGCGTAATGGTACTGATTCACATTGAATCTGTCTAAGCTCAAAATAAACCTTCGGGTATAGTGTGGAAGTTTGTAGAGTGCACTGTCAACTCAGGAGTGGTCCTCATCACTAGACCATGATTCCAAACTACAAAATGCATTTCCTAATGCCTTATAAATGCTGCAACTAAGTCCAATGCTCATTAACAATCAAGACACTTGGAAATTTGTATATGTGTAAATATCAGTAGTTCACATCTGATTTTTAATGAGAGTATATATATTAAAAGTCTTAGGATTATAGTTCACACAATTCTATAGGAGATGCTACAACATTGTCATCCCACTTCCGAGAAGATTATTAATAGTGAGATTTATTTTTGTTCAGGTGGTGAAAGTAATTTTTAGTATATAATGCTTATATTTTATCTGTAAACTTAGATCACACAAACGTTGTAGCAAAAGCATACATTGACATGACTTTATACAGGGGGACCCAAAAATAGCACTCAAACTCTGCACAGCTATGTTTCTGTTTGGGAGTGCATAAAAAATGCCCAAAGAACTGTAACTGTACAATCCATAGTATAGGAGAAAAATACGAAACATAAAGTATGATGTCACAGCCTTTGCAAGGAAAAAACACCCTGTTGCCCACATCAACAGCAGTATTTGTAAATATTTTAAGACATATGCAAAAAGGGTGTGTGTGTTTGCCCTTCGTGCGTATCAAGGTACTTGAGAGCACCGTAAAATGGATGAGTGCGCAAGCCGTAGCAGCATGATGTCCATCGAAATACAAGCAGCATGCACACGACGAACCATGTCCATTTGTGTAATCACTTGTGTCGATCTATCAATTCTCAGGGATTTCCCCACAGGAAAAAAATCTAGCGGTGTGAGATCTGTCGATCGTGGTGGCCATAGTATTGAACTCCCCATCCGAACTAGTGGCCGGAGTATGCCATATCCAGCCAATCACGTACATGAGCACAGAAATGTGCATTCATCATCATTTCCCGTATGTTTCTCAAAAACTATGGATCCTACAGATACAAATCTCTGGTTATTTTTTTATGTACTCCCAACAAGGGATCTGGATGCGCAGAGTTTGGGAGCTATTTATGGGACAACCTGTGTAAGTTAATGAAAAGCAACAATAGTCATACATTTGAAAAATTATGTTAAATTTTGTAAAAAAAATGCAATTTTTTATCACTTTTTCTCAAGAAAAAGAAAAATGCTGCAATTTTAGCATTGAAAAATTGAAAAAAAATTGACATTATAAAGTAAAAAGAGATTTCAGCAAACTGAACCACGTCATGAACTCAATTTATGAACATACCTATAATAAAATGGTGCTAATTACTAAAGTTGAATGTATCAACAACGGCTGATTTAATAATAATAAAAAAAAGACTTAATTGAGTTAAAAGCTCAAAATGAATTAAAAATAAGCATCCAAAATTATTTTGCTAAACATGTTTTATATATGCCTATACAGAGAAATATATTTATATATACTGTAATATATATATATATATATATATGTATAATATGAAGTAATTTATCTCTCTGAATCGTAGTGAAAAATACTCGTACATCAATTATTATAATGAAAAAAATTATAGACACTTGAGAACCTAAGCAAAGACGTTATTTTGAGGAATATAGTAAAATATTTGTATCTCCATATTTTAAATTAATGTCCGGCAAATTATAATTAACAATAAAAGCTGAAATTTAAAGGTAAGCCTTTCTATACCTTGTACAATTTCTTAGACATGTTTTTCTGTGTATGGTATGAATAAAAATAAATTATTTAAATAATTTTAACTTATTCACTCATTTGTCACTGTGTAGTATAAATCTTTTTAGTATGACAAAAATTTAACTTATTTCAGCATTTAACTTGGGAATAATGATAACCTATTACTTACATTGACTTTCTAATTTGTAGTAACTAACAAAACAATTACGGACCAAAAAGAGAAAAAAAATAAGTATTCATAACATGTGCAGGAATTGTATCATAAGATATGAACCAGAAACTATTTTTAAATAAAAATATATAAATATCTATTGTCACTTGAATTCACAGTTAATTTAAGCTTCTAATTTCATAAGAGGATTTCTGCGGTTGTGAGATAACTACTCCAAAATATCGTTGTTTAGAATTACCGTTATTATATTGTTATCGCTGAAATTTAACTATATTGCATTAACTAGACTATTCAAATATAGTGTTACTTCACTAATACTCTCTTTAATGCTTCTAATACTCTCTAAATGACTTGATCTCCTATTACAGAATGGTGCTTATTCGAATTATCAGCTTTAATGGATATATTACAATAAAAAATTATCTTTGTATAGCTTTATTTTTTATCCTTATCCTTTTTAGTCTTATGTATTGTTGTCACCTTTTTTTAATTTGTACAACATGATCGCTTAACTCTTACGGCTATTTTTACAGTAAAACATTGAATTAAATAATACTAGTGTGTGTATAAAGCAAGTTTAATTTTTACATTCTACTGGAATTCTGGGGAAAACAACAAAACAGAAAACACCTCTTTCAAAAACTTATTACATTAAAAGTCACCAAAAGTTCAAAAGAGAAATTATTTTCGTCGTTAAAAATATTCGCAATCGTCTTTCTTAAAAACCTTTGAAACCATTTATTATTGAATTTTAAGCAGCTATTCGTCAGTTTTAAAGTTAAGTTGAATTATATTTTTTTCTATTTCGAAAACAATAAAAACCTGTAGACCTGTGTAAAAATACTGCTGAAAAGTGCTCTAATTTTTCACTGAATTGCATTGTGTAGTACATAGTGCTTTAGAGGTATAGAAATTATAAGTTATATATAGTTATCACTAATTTTAATTTAAAATAACACATATTTTCATTTGCCTCCACTAAATAATTCTTGTTTCCCTCAAGTTTGTAATTTACTAGCTAATAATAATGATACATAAATATATTAATTAATTGTGGAAATAACTTTGTATATAATAATAGACATCGATTCGTAAACAACAATCTCCTTCACAGCACATCCTTAATTAGATTAGACGATGCTTTTAACAGGTAGAATAAACATTTTTCCAGAAATGTTTGCAGCTTGCAATTCATCTTTTTGACAGTTTTAAACAAGGCTTGAACATGAAGAGGCCATGAGATGTCTCAAGTGTTTAGAAAGACTTGATCGCTGCATGGAATATTCTGAGTGCAGAAAATCCCTTAGGATTTCAAGCTAAGTATTAAAGTGTATTTCTTAAAGAATGTCTTCTGCGTGGAAAGTTTTAAAGTATCTTTTACCTTTTATTAAAAATTGTAAGAATTTAACTTACCTGGAAGGAATAGTTTTGTGCAAGGAAAATAAAAATAATATTGCGTGATCTTTGGACGTATATTTGAGATATATGTAATGATGTAGAGAAGGATATGAAGTTGAGTTATCCTTATAACTTATTTAAGCAAGATTCTTAAAACAATATTAGTTTGTTAATGTTCTTAAAATTTATATACACGGAGTCTATTTGGCAAGTTTTGGTGAGCCTAAGCTCGTGGTAGTGTGAGGGGTGACCGAAAAAAGAGACATATTTAATAATCAACAACTTTTTACTTTGATTCAGAATCTAATATAGTTGCTGATAGCTAATGAAAACGAGTTATCCCTACTTAATACTACTAATAATAAAGATAACTTCTCTGGATAAACAAAGTCCGACATCTTACAAACGTACAGGATACAGTAGCGAACATTACTATGAAAGAAAACCAGTTGATGATGTCAGGGATGAAAACCCTATAGTGACTACCTTAGATACAAGGCTTAACTAAAATCTATTCCCCCTACCTATCCAGACAGACTCCTCTGAAGCAGTGTTCCACAACCTTTTTATCGCTGCGGACCGGTCAACGTTTGATAATTATACCGCGGCCCAGTGAGGGTGGGACACGTTGATTGTTTATATTTTAGATTGTTTTGATTTAACAATTTTAATTTAGAAAAATTAAAATATGCCTTCAGAATAAAATACAGGTACACCAAAAATGAATAAAAGTGATTTAGCGTGGAATATAAAGTGATTTCCGTGGAAAGTTGCGCAAATCCGAGAGAAATGCACCAATTTAAGGCTGCATTCGGCAAATGTACGGGGTCCGAACTAAACGAGAAGCACATTTTCAAACAGAAAAATATCTCAATTTTCGTTAAATTCTGCAACATTATAACTCATACATCTGTTTATAATATAGTGTCTTTAAAATTTCAAAATATTGCATAAATAATTATTTTTATCTTTCAACATGTAAAGGGATACCTTATTTGACATTACGGTATAGGAGAAAAAATGGGAAACACATTTTGTACTAGAAAAAATCAACCAACTTGGATATAAATGAGGGGTATGATGAAATATGTTGTTCTCTATAGGATAGTGAAGCCAAAATATAGTAAAAATGTCGGAATAATTTTTTATACGATAAAATCTTCTAAATCTGGGTCCTATTCTTTAACATTACGCCGAAGACAGCCTTAAATAAAATGGCAATAGTTTAATGTTCTTTAGAGGTGGCCCGGCACCATTTAATCCTCGGACCGGGGGTTGCGGATCACTGTTCTAAAGGACATGTGCATTGACCATTTTTAGGGTCGCGTCTGGAAAATAAGAGAACGATGGCTGGTGTATGTGATGGCGGTTTGGCATGTTTTTGTAATTAAATTTTGAATATATATCTCTAGTCTGACTGTGTGTTTTCGTTTCCAAGACGCCAAAATACCAAAATTTGTATTGATTTCGACAATGATTTTAAGACTCCCTCCTATGTCAAGACACGTTGTATTTTATGAGATAAATTTCACAAATATCATTCACACTAACAATGTCAATTTTTTACTATTAACTTCCTCCTTGAACTCGTATCACTTAACTTTAAATAATAATACTCGTTTGCATGCTGCATGGTTCATTCATAGATTAAGTTTCTCAAATCTAATTGGAAGAATTTTCCCTTGAGAATTAGTTAGAATACGCGAAAATAACCAGTTACTAGGCAACCGTCCCTCGTAAGAACAATCAAATCATACGTGTTGCCAATACACAAAGTGTGTATTAACAACACGTATACCCGTTGTTTAAATAAAAATTTATGCGTATACACATACATATACCATTTTACAAGTATTTTGCATTTCTACATTCTATAACCAGGGTTGTCTCAACACCAGAATCAACCAAGATTCCATTATTTTTAATCTATTATTAATCATTCAAGATTTGTTTGGGATTTTCCCCTGATGTAGTGATATCTATACTCTTCACAAAGTTTCTAGATCCTATTTTACACAGATGGTATCAGCAAATATCGTTGCTTCTAATTTAAGATACTCCTTTGTTCTACACATAAAGTAAAAAACTTTAATTAAATACGTATTTGTGCAGAGTGCACCAACTTCCTTCTTACAATTGGATTTTCCCTTATTTCTCCTAGGACTTTTTTTCACACATCTGAACTGTTTTTTTCTCCACTTACAGTAATAATTCCTTAACTTTACTTAAATGATTTGTATTACAGAAGGTCATTCGCACTTTAAGAAAACGGTTTTGATAAATAATTTTCATCAATACCGTATTTTTTGCAGAAATTTTCTTCTGGCTGATAGTCATGATTTTTGACAATTGCTCTAGCTTGAATTTTTCATGAAAGTAAACTTTTTCTTAGTACTGTCATATGCAAATTTTATTCCATTCCTCTTAAACTTTTTTTTTATGTCCATTCAGTGTTTTTGGATGCCATTTCCTTTAACCTCGTTTTAATAAACCAGAAACAAATAAGTTTATTTGAGAAGCGACATATGATTTTATAGGTGCTCTATCAAACGTAATTATCAATGCCACTTCATTCTTGTTTCTGATTCTTTCTTTGCTAAATAAGCAGTAGTTGACTTATACATGTGACTAGAGGCTTTGTCATTAAGAAATTTAAATTTATCAATATCCTTTCCGTATATAGTTGGAATTTCTTCTTTAAAAATTGATTCTAAAACGTTATGCTGATAGTAGAGTGAATTAGTTTTGGCTTTACTTGAGACATTTTTGATTTTTAATTTGCCGTTGCAACGAATTCTGCAACTATCATGAATCCGTTTGGGAACTTTTCTGTACACTGACGAATCCATTTCGTACGGTTATTCTCGTCAATTAAGCAATAAAAACTTGATCTTCTGTTCTCACTTAAATATACCCATGCCTCATCTAGTGTTACCCCAAATTTCGACTTTTCCAGCAGCTAGGTGTTTTTTATATAATTTTTTACAATTTGCTTTTGTTTTAAAAAGGAGACTATCTTAAGGTTTAAACGGCTGTTTTAACTTTAAATCCTTATGAATGATTTTAATAACAGTTCTGAAAGACATTCCTAGTTTCAATGTAACGAATCTTTCAGTTGGCGGATTTTCTTTTAGGATCAGATACTTCACTTTCTTGATAGTTGGCTGCGTTTGAACAGTCTTAGGATGTAGTTTAGTGGTCATGTTTTCATTTTTTATTTCTGCCAGATGATGTTTCTCTTTCAAATTTAATATATAATAAATACCTTTTATTGAAATGCAATAATCGAGATTTTTACGCAGCTTTTTAATTTGTTGATACGAATTTGTCCTTGGAAAACGTAATTGCGTTACCATCGAACCATATGTCTTTTTAGGGGCCATTTTCAAAATATAAATCTTTTATTTTACATTCCAATCCAACGAAAACTTTACCAGACGATTGTTCTGAAATTTCCAAACTTTTATATAAAAATGAAAACGAGAATATGAATCACAAAATCGTTTCCATAAAGTGTGAATGACCTTCTGTATTATAGCATTTTGTCAATTATTCTTTAGGAGAGAATTTAACTTTGCATACCTAACACACATGCATTTTTTTAAAAACGTCATCAATTGAAAATTTGTTTTTTAATGTGTTTTGTTACAGTGTAGTTATAATAAAAATATTCTGGTATGCTTAAAAAATTTTAGTTATTTACAAAATTTAGCAAACCATTTTACAAATAGATATAAAACAAAATTTCAATGGAAATGTAACTTCTTGAATAATAGCCATTTTTTTCCAAAATTTACATTTAACTATATTTCGCTTTTCCTAATTTTTAATGCTTCATAATTTTTATGTAAGCATCTTCAAGAATTAAATTTACAGTACGTCAATTATCTATCATTGTAGAAGGACAGTTTCGTGGAGTTATAGTTTGTGTTTGTATTTTTTTTTTCAATTGTTCTTAAGGTATCCGACTACGTTCGGAACCGTGTTTTTAAAAAAGCGCATAAATGGATAAATTTCATGATATTTAGTGTCACTTAGATTATAATAGATGTATAAAATTATTTCAAGAATATTTTGACAAAAAAAAATTATTTAAATACAATATTTCAGCAAAAAATTAACTTAGAATAATTTTTTTTCCAAATGTTCTCCTTTTGTGAAAAATGCTTCTATTATAATAATATTTTGCCTGTATTTAGCTCAGACCTCTGTACAGAGGCTCAACTAGAATTTTTGAAAAATATAACTCAGAAGTGGGTTTATCCATACTTTACGACAACAGAAGGGAGCAATTTTAAGAAAAAAACGCCAATAATTATTTAAATTGGCGGTAACTCTGAAAATAATTTGAATTTTTCAACAATTCTAGTTGAGCTTCTGTAGAGAGGTCTGAGCTATATACAGGCAAAATATTATTATAATAGAAGCATTTTTCACAAAAGGAGAACATTTGGGAAAAAAGATTATTCTAAGTTAATTTTTTGCCAAAATATTGTATTTAAATAATTTTTTTTGTCAAAATGTCCTTAAAATTTTTTTATACATGTATTCTAATCTAAGTGACACTAAATATCATGACAATTATCCATTTATGCGCCTTTTTAAAATCATGGCTCCGAACGTAGTCGGATACCTTAATTATTTTTCCAAACTTAAGTTATTGAGGCTAAGTGCATTCTTAAAATAATAGTTATTTTTTCTTTTATCTTTATTTGAAAGGGAATTACTTGAGTTATTGTGATACAAAGGGATCTTCCAATTTTTTATTTGTTTCAAAAAATATTGTTATGCATTAATTACAAAGATCATCAAAATTAAATGGTTGGAAAAATAAGTTCCTCTAATATAATATTGCTCTTTATAGTGCACTTTAAAAATTCATCTACAAGATTTTTTTTTTATTAAAATACTTTCGTATTAACCACTTTCACAATTTTAAAGACGCAAACAAATTTCAAGGGTAGAGATTAATTTAATAAAATTTTACATGATTGTAAACAATTTTACAAACGGTCAGAAATGAACTGTGTCACGTCTAAATCTGCTTGAATAAGTATTTCACAATCATTACTGAACTTTTTGTTCTGCACTCCAGGAACAACAGCAATAAGTTCCATTTTCAAAATATTGATTTCTTTTTTTCATCTACAACGCTCGATATTACGGTAAATATAAATCAGGAAACTTCAAATTTCTCTGATTTATAGATCTAATGCCTCGCTTTTACTTCTGAAACGATTTTTTGAGAAAAAAATGTAATTGGTAGCATCATAAATTTAGTTTCAAATAAAAAAAAAGTAATAATTTTAGAAATAAATTTTTTATCATTATAAACATATTCGAAACAGACTTAGCTTAGCCTTCAAAATGAATGGAAATAGCATGGCACTGCAATTTTTCTAAAACCTTTCTACTCTAATTTCATCTTCAACTGAAGCATAATTTTTCACTTAAAACTTAAGTACATTTTTAATCATATCAAACATTTTTTTGTATCTTTATACATTTCTGCGAATAAGTTGGGTTTAATTCAACATGCCTAACTTTAATTTTATATATAAATTAACTATTTTTTTAATCTCAAGAATGAATAAGTGTTATAGTTCTGAGAAATCTGATAGAACCTGCTTTCTCCGAGATCAACCAATTCTCAGCAGTAGAATTTCCTATCGACTTATCGGCGTGAATATAATGAAGGTTCAGCAGCAGCTGTCGGTGGATGTAATCACCCAGAACCATTATTTGTTTACCAACTGAGATCTACAAGTAAACTAACGACTGTTCTTGACAAGAGAATGCCAAATCAGTCCTAATTGTTTACTTGTATGAAAGTAATATACGTGTGCTTTGTTTTCTAAAAAAAAGAAAACCGTTTTATTTCTATTCGTAGGTATCGCATTTTACTTACATCTTGAAAAAAATACATGCTGAAAACAAACTGCGTTGTCTTGCTGCATTAGATAATCAAATTTGAATTTTGTTAGCAGAATCTGAAAAAAAAAAACCAAGAACAAGTTGAAGTGTTCCTAATATAATGTACATAAGTGACTGATAAAAAGGCATCAATTCCTTTTTATAAAAAATTAATTAATTTTTTCAAAAAAATTATAACATCAAATTATAAATGAAAAAAGAATTTACTTAAGGTATCCGACTACGTTCGGAACCGTGATTTTGCAAAAGCGTGTAAATGGATAATATTTATGATATTTAGCGTCACTTAGATTAGACAATGTATATAAAATTGGGTTAAGAATAGTATTACAATAAAAAATTATTTAAGTACAATATTTTGACAAAAAATTAACTTAGAATAACCTTTTTTCCAAATGTTCTCCTTTTGTAAAAAATTCATCTATTGTATTAATATTTTGCATGTATATAGCTCAGACCTCTGTACAGAGGCTCAACTAGAATTTTTGAAATGCATAACTCGGAAATCGGTTTATCCATGTTTTACGAAAGCAGAAAGGAGAAAGTTTAAGAAAATACGCCGATAATTATTTCAATTGGTGGTAACTCTGAAAATAATGTGAACTTTTCAAAACCTATATAGTTGAGCCTCTGTTCAGAGGTCTGAGTTATATACAGGCAAAATATTAGTACAATAGAAGCAATTTTTACAAAAGGAGAACATTTGGAAAAAAGGTTATTCTAAATTAATTTTTTGCCAAAATATTGTATTTAAATAATTTTTTTTTGTCATAATGTCCTTAAAACAATTTTATACATGTATTCTAATCTAAGTGACACCAAATATCATGAAAATTATACATTTATGCGCTTTTTTAAAATCATGGTTCCGAACGAAGTCGGATACCTTAAATTATCACATTATATACGAAAGCGAGAATCGAACCTATATAAATACGTACATGTTCAAGTCCTTTGTAACATAGACTAATGAACTTGCTTCGATACAGGAGATATGTATTAGAAAAAGAAGTCTATTGTGAGCCCAAAAAAGATGAAATGGGTCCCTTGAGGACTAAAATAACTAAGTAAACCCATGAATCTGATTTCCTACTCCATCATGCAGATGGAAGGACCAGAACACGGTGTAAACAATACAAACTAAAGGACCTCTCCCACAAAATGACAATTCTTCAAGTTGGGGGTGGAGTTATGGTGTGAGAATGATTTTTATATCTTCATACTTGTGAAAAATAAAACTTTCTTGAACATACATGCTGATAACTTTAACTTCTTTACTCTTATTCCCTTATGGCGATGGTGACTTTCAGGATGACAATATACAATTTCGCTGAGCGATTGCTTTCAAATAGGAACATCTGAGTTCCTATCGCAAACATTTTGAGCATTTATGAAACGTAGACAAAAGAAAACTTCAAAACGCCACCATAAAATCAAATCCGACTTAGAATCGTGCTATGTCACCAATAAATTTGGACTAATTCTCCTTTAGACGATGTTTGTAATTTATATATATATATATATATGTTAGGTTGGGAAAAAAGATATCCATTATTTTTTTCGGTAGATGGCTGTAGTGTAGATATCTCGTGAAGTATCATTCAAACAATTTCACATTTATGCTCGTTGTCAAGGTTATATTTCACACTAAAAAAATTATTTTACTGTTTTTTTGTTTGGTCTATTCAGTTGTGAGTTACAGGGTGTTAAAAATGAAAACAACAAAGAAAAAATTCGGTACATTTCACAGTTTTTCTTTGATAAACGCGAAAATGCAAGCCAGGTGGCTGAAATTGTGGATGATGTTTATGGTGCTGATACTCTGTAACAGATAATTATGTGCAATTTTGGTTTCGTTGATTCCGTTCAGGCATTTTTGATGTTAAAGATGCACCTCGCACAGGCAAGTCCATCGTCGAAATTGTCTATAAAATCACAGAAATAATAGAATTTGACCGGCATGTTAGTAGTCATAGCATCACCCAGGAGCGAAAGATCGACCTTAAAACAGTTTTAAACCCTTTGTGTAGAGTTGAATTCAAAAAGAAGCTCGATGTTTGGCTGCCACACCATTTAACACCAAAAAACATAATGGATGGAATTTCCATCCGCAAAGCCTTGGCCAAACGGAAAGAAATCGACCAATTTTTTAAACTAATGGTGACTAGGGATGAGAAAGGAGTTACATACGATAATACTGTGCGAAAACGATCGTGGTGAAGCAGTTCAAAAGGTGGCCAAACCAGAACTAGCGGTCAGGAAGGTTCTACTGTGTATTTGGTGAGACTGGAAAGAAATAATTTATTATGAGTTGCTTCCGTGTGGCCAAAGACTAAATTCAGATATCTACTGTCAACAACTGGACCGTTTGAAGCTAGAGATTGACTAGAAACGGCCAGAATCGGCCAACAGAAGTGGTGCTGTGTTCCATCAGGACAACGCCAGGTCATATTCGTCTGTAGTGCTTAGTCAGAAACTCTGGGAGCTTGGTTGGGAAGTTTTAATGCACCCACCATACGGTCCGGACCTGACACTAAGTGATTACCATCTTTTTCTAGCATTGCAAAACTTCCTGAGTGATAAGAAATTGAGATCAAGTGGAGATTGTGAAGATCGATTACTAGAGTCTTTAGCCAATAAGGACCAATGCTTCCATGAGAAAGGCATTTGAAAGATACCTTTAAAATGGCAACACATTATACAACAAAACGGTGCATATTTGACCCAAATCGGACAATCCTAAGCATGTTTAATAAAGAATTTCATGCAAAAATAATGGATGCATTTTCCCCCAACCTAATATGCAGTGGTTGCCAAAATTGTGGACATTTTTGAAAATATCGTTAATTTTTTTAAAGTTTGTATACGTATAGAAAATGTTACGTTGTACAAAATGCAAAGTCTTTTATACCATTTTAAGAATTTAATACTAAATACAATACAAAAAAAGCAAAATTAAAATGCTTACAAAGCAAAAAAAGCTGTGTTGCAATAACTATCGATATACATTAGATACTGATGATAGCAGTGAGTTATTGGTACTTAGGCGGTTAGCCCTTATTCGTTATTACAGCTTCACATCAATGTTTTATTGAGCTGAAAAAAGTTTTATGCTCTTCCTTCATTATTACATGATACCAGAAAACGAATATATCCTCAATCAGTTTTTTTTTCATTTGATGGGTACCTCATTCGGACAAAAGTTTTCAAATGGCGTCAGAAGTGTTTTATAGGACTGACGTCAGGGCTGTTTCCTGGCCAAGACAACAATTCAATGATCTTAAAACGGTACCAGTATTTCGATTACTTTACTGTGTGACAAGGAGTGGAAGCATTGTTGGTAAATTCTGTTGTAATGGGTGTAACGTATGACACTTGAAAATCCTCAAAAATGTTGTTTTTCTTTAAGTTTGTAATAATTTGTGTTAACTTAATAGTTTATCTCATTTCCACCAATAAATTAGTTTTAATTAATAGATAAAAACTTAGACATTTTTTTATGTGTAACGTCTTTCCTTTCGGTTGCTGGATATTTGTTGGGAGTGATTTCGTGAAAAGGGACGGA
>BMAV01026696.1:16802-30276 GCA_019973955.1 Trichonephila inaurata madagascariensis | reverse complement strand
AGCTGAGCCCCTCATAGCTTTTATGAATGATGAACTCAAGCTCGAAAGGAACACAAATTAGAATGTTTCGACTGCTAACAGTGGTACTGTTATTGACGCTGTGTTTTTCAACGGTTTTTAAATACTTTTAAATCACAAATATATGTGTCATATTTTAGTTATCATAAGTGTATTGTCCCCAAATTGAACAAGAATAATGATTTTTGATAAAATATTGTATTTCTCCTTTTGTTAATTAAATACAATTATCATTAAAAATATAATTATTCGATAGCAAATTATTTCCATTCATACCCACGGTTTTTGTTTCATGAAAAAAGTTAATATTGCGTATTTACCACGATAGCATGTCAGATGTTACACATCATATGCGACTAGTGTAAGACTCGTTTCTTTTTTTTCTTTTTTGTGATATGTGTTCTGTAACAAAGGTTTTAATTTATTTCTTATAATTTGCCAAGCATTTAATTTGAGTAATTTTTTTTTTCTTTTCTGTTTGGAAATGATGAATATAGACATGACAGCTTACCTTAGCTTTTTATAATTCAACCTACCTATATTTCCTAAAATATTAAACAAATATGGGTCATTGTAGAATTTGTGTCAGGAACCTTAATTATACACATAGTAACAAGATTTAAAGCTTTGTTTTTATACCATTAGAAAGACCACACTAAAGTTTGAATTACCGTTATTTCGGAAAAATGGAAAGTGTGTTTTAGTGTAGTATATATTCAATTAAGTGCTTTGGTATTCCTATTTGCTAAGTGTTTACCTTATATGTAATATACTCATTTAATTATTTAAACAATTAAATATGTTTTCAAAACTCTTAGCTTTATTTAATTAGAAATTAAAACCTAAAACTATAAGGTTACTTAAATTGTTGTAAAAATAAAGCAAATTCTTTTAAGAATATGTTTTTTATCATACTTGATTTCGAAATCAATAAAAAATTAAAACTACAGTTGTAAGTCTAATGTGCATCTGCACTCTCAAAATATTTATCAAAATAATAACAAATCGCGAAGGAATATTTATTCTCCAGTAAACCACGATCCTTGGTTTCGATTAAGAATTTAAAAATCTAGTGATCCATTAATATCATCCACCTCTCACTCAGTTTTCTGAAGAGCCCCGTAATTCCTCCCAAATTTTATAAAATTGCAACATATCTCTGTGAAGAGCCCAGAACTGTCATCTCATTATGCCCCTGTCTTAAATGGAAAAGAGCCATTGAACCGAAGATTCATTTTAATTGAACGAACGCGCTTTCGTGTGTCGCCAATTTGAGGAAATCACCAACTGTAAAATCTACCAGGGCTTGAAAAATTTGTTACGAACTCTATTTGTTGATAACCCGCATCTCTGGAAAACGTAAATTATCAGGAAAGTTATACCGACAATAAAAGCGGAATTCCGCCAAATCTGGTCTCTGCCATTTTCGACCTCGACAGAGAACGCAATCAGATGAAATAATTAAATTTTTCAGAAAATATCTTGGACTATTTCGCATGGACAGTGACTTCGAAATTTATAAGGCACTCTGCTTCTCTATTTATATTTGGAAAGGAGGAATTGGATGATATTTTCGTGGGGAAAGTCTCTCCAAATTAAATTCGATATCATTCTCTGTCTCTCTCTCTCTCTGGCTCAAAGAAATACAGACAGATATATAGCTAGAATTGACTTTTCCATAACAACAAGTAATATAATTTTTTTATGTCAATTCCTACTTAGATCAACAAAGAAAATTTTTATTTTAGCTACTTTTTATTAAATAATTACAATTAATATAAATATGTACATACATATGACAGAATTGCAACATTAAGTGGTAATTAATTTTTATCAATTATCGTTAAATATCATATTGTCATTCAAAACACAATTTTGTGTATAAAATTTCAGTTCAATGAATGCTTTAAAACGTGAGAAAAAAAAACCTTTTCAAGTTTTGACAGAAGTCGCCAAAAATGATGCCAACGTGGCTGTATTTGTAATCATTTAAATAATGAGTTTTAATCAATTAATTTTTATTAATTATAATTAAATTACTGTATTGTCATCCAAAATAATTATGTATATAAAAATTATGCTCAATTGAGCGCTTTAAAATTTATTTTATTAACAATTGGAAATTCCACCAACATAAATAAATGAATATATAGAGAGTGTGAGCTAAAGTAGGAATTGAAAAAATGGATCCTTTATATTCATTTTTCTTTTATCTTTATTGCTATTGTTACAAGAATCAATGATATATATTTGATGTCAGTTTCAGTAATTACTGGAAAGGAGCATAAATGAAATTATTTTTTTTTTGTCTAAGTACTTATACTTTCATTCGATCTTTGTATTTGAAAATAATAAACTCTTTAGTAATTGAAATGAAAAGCGTGCTTTTACAAACTGTTAAAAATAACAAGAAAATAAAGGGCAATACGCACTATATTTTTGTATTTCCTTCAAGGTATCTGAACGCAACAAAAAGACCAATTTTAATCAATACTTAAAATTTTTATTTATTCATTTATTTTATCTTCTTAAATAGGGCAATCATTTTGCTGTAAAAAATATATATTATTTAGTTTCTACGTTACAAAAGGGATTATTTTTAACATTAAAAGAGAATATTACTTTACAATGGGTTCCCTCCCATAGTGAGATGTACGCAGATAACAGCTGATTTTCTACCTATAAAAGGAGAGAATTGGTGTTTTACAGTATTTTCAGAGAAGAATCCTGTACCCTTCTATAAGCAGAGTTATTAAAAATAGGGTTGGAAAAGATGTATACATGAAACTTATTTAGATGAACAAATTTTTGATATTCCCGAGAGAGAGACGCTAAATGAGGTCCCAGATCACCTGAGACGACATGCGGTTGCTGCCTTCAGGCTGGAAACCGGGCACGACTACCTTGCGTGTCACCTACATAGACCAGCGTTTCTCAAACTGTGGGACGCGCCCCCCTAAGGGGTCGTGATAACTCTACGACGGGGGCACAAGCATATTAAAAAGTCGAAAACAAAGGATTATTTTAAAAAATTGTTAATTTACTGTAAGTAACAAACAAAATGCATTCTGACATATTAAAACACAAAATACACATTTACACTGATATATGTATTAGTCTATACAATGTATTTTTAAATTAATTTAACAATACTAATTTAGGAACAAATTTGATGATTACCAGTGACCTTATGGGTTTGTATTAAAACGTATCTTGATAATTTGTGCAGTTTATAATTAATCCCTTAATTGCTTAATAAAAGTTACGTGATTCGCTCCCCAATGCCACTGTTTTCCACATAGATGCTCTATATGTGATGCTTTTTTGTGAGGGGGGAGGGAGAAAAGGGATAAATAATTTTATAGATAGCAGTGCACAGAAAAGATCGTACTTCGGAAAGTCGTATATATATATGTCCAGAAAATTAATGCTTTGGCTGAGCGAGAAGTTTATATACGTCGGTGGCACTTAAGAGGCTAAAGTTTTATTGTAGCTTTAGTGTCAAATTATAGTATTATTGAATTCAATACATTTTTATTGTATAGAGGATGGGGGCGCAATTAAAATTATGATTGAATATTGGGTCAAGAATATTGAAAGTTTGAGAAGCACATAGACTAAAGGTTTTTCCCTTTCCAAACTGTGTTTTGAGCAGGGAGAATTTTATAATGAGTGCAAAGTATCTGAAGATTTGCATTGCTATCTCTGGTAGTTTCTACAATAGATACTGGAAGACCAGAGAGATGTTACAAGCTTTGTTATCTGACTGACTTTCTAATGGTGTTTATTCATCTGTTTTTTTAATTATTTGTTTTATTGATTCAAATTTGTTATTACTCCGTGTGTGCTTGCGCGGAGTGTTTTCACTCCATTGAATGATGTATTCATCAAGCACTGCTCTTAGAAATAAAAAATAAGACACATACATAGAAGCCAAGTTACAATAACTTACATAAATACAGACTTAAAATGGGTCAATAAACTACCAGAAGTAGGCATTTAAACTATTCAAAATCTATCATGGCGAGTCCGATACTATAAACGTATTTCTATTAAGCTTTTTAAACCCGATATTTTTGTTATTTATTTATTTATATTTTTTTTTTGGAAATGCACTGCAATAATTGTTACTTCATGAATATTTTTGACATATGGCCCATTATACCAATAATAATAATCTTCTAATTATGTCACTTTTCTTATAATATTTATTCCATCAGTTCTAAAAAAGATCTTTGATATTTAAAAAAAATATTGGAATTTTATTGCATTACCTATGCATATGTATACGCAGACTATTTTAGTAACACTTTTATTGGTGTAAGTTTATTAGTTTTAAATATAACTGCTTTAAAGTATTTTATAAAAAATTGCTAAAATTTCACTTATAATTGTAATTCTTGAAAAGTTCAGAAAATCAGTTTTAAATATTGCTGGTTAAGCATTAATATTTTTTTTCCCTTTTGATCCGTAAGGGGTATATTTATACCGTTTTACTGTTTTATTTTGCAATTCCTACTATAAGTTCACACACTCTCCCTATATATATCGTTCAAATTTTCAATCATTAATAAAAGACTTTTTTATTCATCTATTCAAGTTCAAATACATTTTTTAAATTTTGTAGTGGATGACACTTGATGTTAATACAGTTTTTTCAAATATTAATTTATTAATTTAATTTAATTAATTAATTATAGTTAAGAGATATATTTCAGTTTATATTATTCCTCTGCATGGCAGCACTATTAGGTAAAACAACTTATGTGAAATTAGTGATGAGAACGTTTAACTTAACCTGAATAATCATATGCTAGTTAGACGTCAGCATTCCTTTTACGCTGGTTTTAAGATAAATTCCTACCTATTATATTTAACTTTCATTAAAAAAAATGTAATTACAAATTTAATGTGGTTAAAAAGTTTTTAATGTTGATTTAAAAGGTGTTTTGCCGCTTGATATTGTGATTCTGTCATATGTATATACATATTTATATTAATTGTAATTATTTTATAAAAAGTAACTAAAATAATATTTTTCTTTTTTGACCTAAGTAGGAATTTACTTTTTTATATATATTACTTGTTGAAAAAGAACTTTGGATGTGTTCACATACCTGAATATTTGTAATATTTTTACAGAGTCAATCGTTTAAAACATAAGTTTGTTTTTTCTTGGTATACAAAAGAATAAATTGCATTTTTATACTTTAGATGCAGGACCAAAAATGATAAGTAATGATATGTTGGTCTTTGATAACTTTAAAGTTTTTGATCCAAAGTATACATTTTTTTATTAATATTTTGCATTAATATTAAGGATGGAACGTAAATTTTTCAATAATGTATTTTATTATATGCAATTTAATTATGCTACGGGTACAATTTACATTTGTTTATAGAAAAATAAACCAATATATTGTAGGTTTTTTCTTAAAATTTTTTAATATCGGTTAAAATAGAATAAAACATTGTACTTTAAGAGTAATTAAATTAATCTATTTTAAGAGTATAATAAACGACAACTAGAAACACAATAAAAAGAGAGATAGAGGGGAAATATTTCACCGATTATAAATTTTTTAGTAGATAAAAACAGTAGTTAGTGGTATTGAAAAACACTTCATCTTTTAGTAAAAAAAAAAGGGGGGAAAAAAGTTATTTTTTATGATAAAGCACAAGTATTTTTTTTTAAGTAAAGAAAATTCTTCGAAGTTACGATGATTATTTAAGAAAAACACTCATGGTGAAACGTGTTACCAACATTAAAAGTCTATTAAAATTTTTAATTTTTTATGCAGCTCTAGTCTTCTTATAAGTTTTGAAGTTTTTCACATTTTTGATTATACATGCAACAAAAAATAAATTCAAAGTAGCAGCTCCAAACTCTAACACGAAATTAAGTTACGATGTCCCACTTACAAAATATTTTTTTTGCTTGGAAGTGTAGTTTTCGATAAAAAAAATTAAGGGAAATAATTTTTACGAGAATAGTTTATAGTTTGCTTAGCTTGTAGAGCCCTTTTTCAAACTTTTAGTTCAAATTCATGTGAATTTCGTATAAATCAATAACATTTTAAAAACTATAACCCTTTCTTATTTGAATATTTTGGAAAAATCGCAGCATTATATAATTCACATCGAATTTTTAAAAAAACAATTTTTAATTACATATAGATTTTAACAAAGGTTTTTCTTAATAAGAACCGACTTAATTACTATAATAAATAAAAATAAGGAAACGTTAAAAGAATATATGAATAAGGAAAGTAAGAATGAGTTTAAATTATATAAAAAAAAATGTGAAATTTTGATAAAGCAAATCAGAATCTATAATTCGGCACCTACGAAAGAATTCCTCAAGGAAATACACCCAAATACTTTACAATCTTCCAAACATATTCATATGAAGTAACACACAAATATTAATTACGTAAAAATTTGTCACTGTTATATAGAAATAAAACAAAATATGATGTGAGATGAAAACCAGAAGCCGGATTACATTCATAATTTAATCATTCTAATATAAAGACTATAATCTCAATTACTTTAAAGATCTACAAGAAGTAATATAAATAAAATACCTGACAAAAAAAGGTATTGTATTCTATTTTTTTTTTTCAAATATAATACTCCCAATGAAATAGGATACTAAAACATGCTGAATTATACATAAAATCATCAAATGATTGGGGCTTAAGGTTTCATAGCTAGTTCAATATTATTTAAGACATGTCTGGTAAACTGTTGATAACATAATTTTAAAAAGATGTAATAAAAAATCTTTACAATTCAATCACTAAACTTCAAAATTTGATTTACTAACTTTTGTAATAAAAGGATTCGAAATTTTATTTCACATTCTCCATTTATATTTTGAATTATGAAAAAATACTGATATCCATTATATCAATCTGATGGTGACTTTTGCCAATGACATAATAGATATTCATCTCTAGAATTAGCTTTCAGAAATTTTTACTACGATAGAGAAAAAAAGTGAGAAATATTATATCAATTGTTACTGCAAACACTTAAGAGTAAATTAAATCAACATATAAAACTTAAACAGAAAGTGATAAATAGTTAAGTGTTCTAATAATACCAAAAATGTTTGTATTAATTACTTTAATTAAGAGTAACAATAACAAATAGTAAATATACCGTAAAATCCGGCTTATAACGAGCTTTTAACATAAAAAATAAAACCAAAATTCAAGGGTGAGCGTTATACGCCGGGTATGAAGATGAGAGATTTAAAAATAGAAAAAGAGAAAAGCATAATAAATATCTTCTTTATATATCCAGATATTGTTTATTTAAAAGAAATGACATTCCTTGTGAACTTAAAGGATTGTATCTGCATAACTATAGTAATTTTTTTTCGTATACTTGCGATTATTCCTGGAATAAATGACTTTAAACCAGGGGTACTCAATCTTTTTTTCTGCTGGGCCACATACATATGTCAGCAATTTCACGCAGGCAGCATACATATGTTAGCTATTTCACGCGGGCCACAAAATGAGATTAAACAGGCGGCGCGGGGTTACAAATACTTAAAATCAAGATAACTTTGGAAATTTAAAATATGCAAAATTGATCAAAATATTATAACTCCTGTTTTGATTTTTCTAATTATTATTTTTTATTTATTTTGTCACTAACAAAAAAAATTAAAAGAATTTAAAAAACACTCCTTCACAATTTTTGCATCGGTAAACGGATTCATATGATTACCAATAATATAACAAACTTCTTCGTTACTACTTGACATCACCACTGACGAAACTATTTGTTGCTGCTACAAAGAATATTAAATAAAGCCTATTTATCACCTCTTGAAAGAGGAAAAATGTCATTAAACAATTCATGTTTATTGGTATTTTTTCAATACAGCCATTTCGTGACAAATACTGATCCATGTTTGTTTTTCACTACAAAACAGTGAACCTCCAAATCATTCGAATATTTTTCGCTTTCAAGGTATGAAAGATTGTTCACACAAATTTTCTTCAACCCATAATATTGTCGCTAATCCACTGTTGTCTGTCATCACTTACCCTAACCATTAAAAATAAAAAAAGAATATCAATTCGTAGCCGTTTGACATCGAGAGCAAAAAAGTAAAATTTATATATTTGATTTCTTGTCAAAGAATTTCTCTCCAAAATTTTAATACATTGTCTTAAATTAAAGAATTTCTCATAGCAATGGGTCATGACTGGGCCACTTAAAAAGGCTCGGTGGGCCGCAGGTTGAGTATCGCTGCTTTAAGCCACATGAGTCTTGCACACGTACGTTTCATATTTCTTCGTAAGACACGTTTCACGTTGTAAGGCAAATATACCTAAAAAATAAAAAATAAAAAATGTAGCTTGAAAATATAAGTGGGCGTTATACGCCGGTGAGACCTATACGACAAATTTTACGTTAATCGAAGAAGAATTATATTTTACAGATTAAACTCGAATTGAATATTACTTTCCGGTATCGGACTACGTTCGGAACCGTGATTTAAAAAAGCGTATAAATGGATAATTTTCATGATATTTAATGTCACTTAGATTAGAATACAGTTATAAAATTGTTTTAAGAACATTATGGGACAACATACACAAAAATTATTTAAATGCAATATTTTGGCAAAAATTTAATTTAGAAAAATTAAATTATATTTTCAAAACGTTCTCCTTTTATACAAAAGACTTCTATAATAATAATATTTTGCTTATATAAAGCAAAGATTTCTCCGGAGGGCCTGAACTAGGATTTTTGAGAAATTCACAATATTTTACTATCAATTGAAACAGTTATCGGCATTTTTTTCTTAAAATTTCTCCCCTCTGTTGTACTAACATATGGATAAATCCACTTCTGATTTATTTCAAAAATCCTAGTTTAAGCTCTGTGCAGAGGTCTAAACTAAATACACAGGCAAAATATCATTATTATAGAAGCATTTTTAATAAAAGGAGAATGTTTTGAAAATAGGTCATTCTATGTTTATTTTTTGTCAAAATATTGTATTTAAATAGTTTTTTATTGTAATAATATTCTTAAAACAATTTTGTATACGTATTCTTATCTAAGTGACACTAAGTATCAGAAACATTATCCTTTTATACACTTTTGCAAAATCGCGTTCCGAACGTAGCCGGATACCTTAACTCTCTCCTTTCGATAGCCTTAAGAGAGAAATCTTGTATATTAAAATTACAAGATCCACTTCGATCAAATTTGAATAACCGAGGTTCAAAATTACAAGGTCCGTCGCCAATAGTCCTCACGTTGCTTCATAGTGAGACGTTAATATAATACTCACGCACTCAATCTAATTCGACAGGAACGGTAGTAGGATTAATAGAACCACAAATACACAATTTTTCAAAAAAATTACAAAAGAAACCCAGAGTTCACACTTTAACATTATAAGTGAAATTGAAAAGTAAACATGAAATCCTTAATTAATTTATTCTTCTCTAATAAAAACTCATGTATCCTGTTTCATATTCCAATATAATTTTAGCCTCTAGTTGCACATATCTGAATGCTGAACGTTGAAGTTCATTTTGATCGTTTTACATCTTAATATCCTAAGAGCCTTCAGCTATTGAATAAATTAATTTGATTGGTTAAAAGTGCCACCTGTATTTTAAATAATGCTATGTATGTGTGAAAGAGTAATGAGTTTATTGTAATGAATAATTTAAAAGCTAAATAAAACTCTAAAGTAGCATTAAGCATACCTGTTTGTACATATTTTAACTTGTAGCGGTAAAATATCTTTTATTATAAATATTAATGAAATTGTGTCGTTCTACATTGGCTAAATTCCACAACATAGACCTAAGCCGCACGGACTATCAACTTATTTTTTCGCCGAAGGTCGTCGACATAGTAAGGGCCATTTTGGTCGCCGTCGGCGCCATTTGATTTCCCTGCATGGACAAGCCTAGCACTGCATGGACAGCAACAATAATAAAATTTAAAGTTCGTGATGCTAATGAAATATTAACCTTAACAACGAGGTTCTAAATCAAATTATATATAAATTAATCACAAATTTATTATATGCAAGGAACTTTTTTTTCAATATTTGATGGGTTATATATAACAAAGAAAACTATATTAACAATGGTTAATCACAAACATTGTGTTATTTTTTATATAATCATAATGAAGATTAAAGCATTTTTTATATCAATGATTTCCAATGCTCTCTTCAAAGAATAGTGCTGCCAGTGGTGTGAAATGAACCAGAACAAATTTGGAGCTCCTTAGTGGTCTAGAACCATTCAAAACAACAGAGGAATACTAACTGCTGAAATTATTCTCATTCAAGATGATTTTTCCCTTACAGTGCTGCTGTAACTTAACAGCCTCAGGAGAAGCTTTAGAATTTGACGTGTTAGGTTTTTTTCCGTACAGCCCTGACTTAGTTCCAAGTTATTTTCCTTTCTTGTTCTAACTGAAGATCTGGCCTATAAGCCAAAGTCTTCAGAGAAAAGAGGAATTTCAACATAAAATTTAAGTTTGTTTAGCATGATTGGTGGCAACATCCTTTGAAGGCCGATCCAGGAAGCTAGCTCACAGTACATCTACATGGAGAATGTAATCATCAAATGTACATCAAATGTAACCATATCTACATCAAATGTAACCATATTTATTCATAACTTTTGGTAATAAATTCATTTTTTTATCTTTTTTCTTGTTTTTTGAAGGCTTAAGGTTAAGACTCTCATATGAAATTAAATCATCGAGAAAGAGAGAGAATGTTAGAGAGAAAAGGTGCGATTTACTTAATCTAATTTTCTGCTAGAAGGTCTTTGTTGCAATGGCTTGCCTGTAATTTAAAACATATTATATATTCAATACTCTAGATCAGGGGTCGGCAACCTATGGCATGCGGTACAATTTTTGTGGCACTCTGCACTACTCACCAAATTTGTTAATTTTTGAGTGGATGGACATTTATAAATTTGAAATGGACCGCGCGCTTTCTGTTGATGTTCGACAAACATTTTCAGAATTATGGACAATTACGGAATTACGAAAAATTCTGAAACATAAATCTAATGATAAATTTACAGCTATTTTGTAAATTATTGAATATCATTGCTGGTGAAATGCAATGAGAGAAAATTGAAGAGAATGAAGAGAGAAAATTGCCTGCACTCTGCTTTCCAATTTTGATTCTACTTGTCTAAGTAAAAAATATTTCCTCATATGAAAAATATTTTGAATATGCTAAGAAATTGTTAAATGCTCAGAATCGTGTCTAATTGAAAGTCACAAATTGTACTCCTGATTTTGCGATATGAAAATGGAGCGGTACAAGCACTAGGTTCGCATGAATTTTTTATTGAACTATAATGAAGGGAAATACTTATATTTTATAATGTCTATTTCTTAATTTAATAAATATGCTTAAAACACAAAATATATGTAAAACTTTAATTGTTTCCTTATTTTTGTTGAAGAAACAGTTATATTTTACGATGTTTATCTTTAAGTTGATAAATATCTTTAAATGATGCAAAATTAATATACAATAAAACTGTAAATATCTATATTATTGACCTCTATTCTCTTAACTCTCCATGCATTATTGCGGGAATCGAATTGTTTCAAAAATGTCCTGTGTAGCACGCTGAATTATACTGGTAGATTGGTTTGGCATGTGCTACAGGTAATATGTGGCAAACCCCTACTCTAGATTGTATTTTTATAAATTTATTAATGCATAGAATTAAACCTAACATATTTTTATTAATTTAAATGCTTTCTAAAATTTATCTATACAAAAGTGTTTCACGTAAAATGTGTTTTACTTTGGTTTTACTTATAATTTCAAAATGCAATACATTTCAAAGTGAGTAATTTTTATAATAATACTTTGATAAATTAATTAAATCTTTAATACAAACAAACTTTCTTATATGAATTTTTCTTAAATTTTTAGAAAGCAGGACTATACCCCAATCAGGTGTTATTTTTTTAAAAAAAGAACATGTTTATATCAGTAATCATATTATGTAATTGATATAATTAACTCTTTATTACTGTTATTTATTTAACAGATTAAAAAAATGTTAAAGTATAAGAAAATACATTATCATCTTGACATTTAGTTTCCCTTAATTTTGTCAAGCAAGTTAAATTTTTATGCTTAGAACATGACGAAATGGTTATAAAAAACCTTACAGACATGGATCCTTTCGATGTAAGAAAGTGATACAAATTTAAAGTATTTAATAAATAACAAAAACTTTTTTATTAGAATTTAAAAGGCATTTTTTAATCCACTGTATCTTTTAGTAAATAGTTAATATATGTCCGGGAAAATATGTTAAGTGATTTGATAATTATGAAAGGTAACTTGAATGAGTCTATCACTCCTTTTTAAATTAAGCAGAATAAATTTAATTTATAAATTTACATTTTTTTGAAAATATATAAGGGTATAAATTCCCTTTCTTAAAAAATCATGTTTATCACTCAGTAAGTATTTTTAACATTCTTAAGCTGTTTTTAATTAACACTGAACATGAATTACTTAGTTGAAACTACTATAAATTTGTAATAGTTAGCAATATTAAATAATATATCAAAATTGTGAATAATATAACAGTATTAAATACTTTAATATAAATGAGAGTCTTATGGAAAATATTTAATTTAAATCTGTATTTTTTAAAGGTATATTTAGAAACTTTAGATTATTATTTCCCAAAACTGAAAATTTTCACTGAAATAGGCAATTAGAAAACAGTTGCCAAATTAGCAATTTTCATTCGAGAAATTTCGATTCTCATTAAGAGAAGTAAACTGTAATTAAAAGCACAAATGGATTAACATTTTAATAATTGCGTTATTCACGTTTAACATTCATCAGTTAAAGCAATTACATGTTCATTTCACTTAAATTCCTAAGTTATAATTCAGTTTTCGGAATTTTGCTTTCATTTTTCAGAAAATAAAGCTTTAAAGGGTAATTAAATAAACCGGTAATTTTTTTTATTTTTGTTACTTTCAATGTGGTTTTTAATTTGGATGATTAACATGTTTGTTTTGAAATATCATCAAATTAAAATGGACAGAAGTTTTTAACAATAAGCTTCCTTCTTCCATTTTTGAATTTATTTATTCTTATTTCTTTTCATGATTTAAAATTATTTTTTTTTAATTCAGGAATATATTAAAATCGTTTTCGAATGAAGCATTTTATTTGAAATAATTTCAGAAATTCATAATCATTTATTAAGCTGTTTTTCAACACAACACTGATCGTGAAATATCTCAAAACATAGATGAAATGGTTTTCATTTACATCATCAGTGTTGTTCAATTACATTGCTGCAAAACTACGAGGGGAAAAGCAGCCGACAACTCCAATTATTTAAATAATAATAATAATAATAATAATAATAATATATATATATATATA
>BMAV01026695.1:0-22504 GCA_019973955.1 Trichonephila inaurata madagascariensis | reverse complement strand
ATTTTTTGTTTTTCTGATACAGAAAACAAATTTTTGGTTTTTAATTAGAATGAAAAAAAATTACAATACGTTAAAAAAAAACTATGAAAAATTTAAACCCAAACCCCACAAAAAAAATAAAACATTTTCATATCGGAGATAAATTTTAATAAAAATTCCCTCTTTAAATGTCGAAGATCTTATTGAATTTTGGGAACACACAGGGAACTTCAAAGTCGCAACCAACAAAAAGGTTTCGACTGGCCCAAAAATTTTATTTTTCGTCCCAGTCGTTTAATGCGTGCTTTTTTTACCCAAAGGTGGCCAGTTCAAATCACTCTGCCCTCAAGGTCCCCATAAGGCATCAAATCTTCCATCATGTGCAGTAAAACTCCGAAGTGGTAATACATTAATTGAACATTAGATGGCAGCATAACCTGAACCTAAGGCATTCCCAATAAATCACGACTAGTGAATCAAATAGCAACGGCTTACTCGTCAACCTGATCCGACATCTCAACAAGAAACTGTTTACAGCATGAACGGAAAAACATTCCAATTATAACACTCCACTTCGGGTTGTTCGTGTTTGTGGATTCAGGCAAAGATCATCCATAGCCTTTTTAAACACAGATTTATTTATCCCTTTTACTTAATCAACTAACACAACGAAGGGGTGGAAATGCTTTAAATGTGGAAGACCGCACGGTTTTCAACATATAGTTAAAATTTTACTTATTGCCCCCGGGAGCCTCTTGACCCCTTTACTCTAGAATTCTCAGTAAATATCTTGCTTAACTATATGACATCCGATCACAAGTCTTGTTCACAATTTAATCATTTTTAATCGACAACTATCAACCACATACACAAATGCCAACGCTTAAATATAAGAACTCATTTAACTAAATCCCGTCTTCTTCGAGGGAAGTTTTCAACAGAACTTACAGTTAAAAAGAATAATTTTACCCAAAAGGATTAGTTGAAGACCCTAGACCCATTACACGTTGACCCCCAAAAATTTACGGGGTTATACCTTGTGCTGTAATGGCTAAAAAAACCCTTTTTTTCTTCAGAAACCATCAAAAGTATAAAAAATTTTTCCCAAAGGGGGGGTATGCTGCAACCCCTTCTTCACTAAGTTGCTACTATCAAAGGACAGGAATACAAGCGATTAACGACTGTCCAGAATAGGAATTCCATTTTTTTCTCTTTGTAACTGTTGACCCGGGGTAAGTTAGTAGTTCAAACAAACACTTATGCCAAAGACAACAGCTTCTATTAAAACACCATAGAGTCAGTTACAGCATAAAAAAATCATCTTGAGGAATTTATGCCGCAGTATTCGTGGAAGGGATGCTTAAAAATTAAGCAAATGAACATAAAGCCTTTCTCCAAAGAAGTAATAAAATAAACGCTTCATTTTTAAATATTACATATACCCTTTCAAGTTCGTATATCTAATCGTTCAATCGCGAACATTGTTGTCTACGATTTTCCAAGCAAAACCGGCAAAACGGGATATGGTCGATCTTTGTCGCCTTTTGGGGGGTCAGCGTAGTTAGAGGGGGGGTTTTTCGAAATGAAGAGACTTTTTAGAATTCTAATATGACTTTAAAAATTTAATTTAAATTCATATATCGAACAAACATATAAGTGATAATAAAGCAAAAAACGGGCCTTAATTTAAAACAGATCCCCAGGATCACTTATCTATATAATTATATTATCCGCCTCCTCTCAATCCAAAATATTTCAATTGAAAATAATTTTCCCCATTGAATTCAAGCAAAGGTCCAATCAACTTCAGATATTCAGTTATGCCGATTGCAATGGTACCCTTGTAGAAATCAGATTTCCATGATTTTTGGGTAGGCCGTCAAATTCCCCCTTTCCCTTTTTACAAAACGGGTTTTAAATTGCCATTGCTTTACTAAAACTTCTGTCCTTTTAAAGGCATTTTATTTGATCTACACTTTGCCATTTTTTTTGGGGTTTGGGAAAAGTTTTGGGCCGTCAAAGAACACAGATGTTATGTTAAAAAAAAGGAGGGTTGAAATTTTTAACACAAACAGAAGACGAAATTTAAAGGGTATGGTTAACCCAGGTAAAAAAATATAGCTTTAAAAAAAAAAAAGAGATGAGAAAAAAAATTTATTTTATTTTATAAAAAATACGTTTATTTAAAAGAAATGAAAACTTTTTTATGAACTTATACAAAAAGGGTTATAGTGTAAAGTATACTTTTTTTCCCAAAAAAATCTGGTATAATCCCTGCAAAAAACCAAAAACATATGAGCAATGTATATTTAATATTTCAGTTTTGGGGGGTGCGCAAAAAGGAATATACCAAAAAATTTAAAAAAAAATCAGCCTGAAGGTATACGGATTTTACGCCGGATTTCAACTATTATGCAGAGTAAATAAAGATGCTATTTTTTTAATGATGAAAATATAAAAAGAAAATTAATTATATCTCATAAAATAAAGAAGAAACATTTTTTTTACATCCTTACCACTGAATAAGAATTTTTAAATTTTGGAAATTTTTTTTTTCATTTTCATTTCCCGGACGGACACAAAAAATTTTAGTTTTTTTTTTTGTGGACTATATCTTATGATATTTATTTATTTTTTTAAAAAAGTATTCATTGTTTTTCTTTTTTATATAAATTTAAAGTTCGACAGTTAACATTAATAGCTTGATAATCTAAGATATGACATATGTAGATCGCTTAAGTATCACACATACAAAAACCTTTAAAATACCAAAAAAAACACTATGTCTAAAATTGGGGCAAAACACAAAAAAATGTAAAAAAATGGTGAACTATTCAATTTTATTTACGAAATTTGGCACAGAGACATATTATAATGGGTGAAAGAATATTGCAGTATAATAATATTGAAAAAACTTTATTTTGAATTAAGGTACAGGGCCTATCAAAAAGTGTGAAATCCTGAATCAGAGATAAATTATTTAATTTAAAAAATCATTAAAAGGGGTTGTGACACCAAAAAGGTATACAAGTTTTAAAAGAGCTGCCATACTGTTTTGAGAGGGTTTTAAAAATTTTTTGTGGCACCAAAACACCATTCATCCTAAAATGCAACTTTTTACACCCGGGGAGGGCCTGGAAAGGGAGCCACTCTGAGAAATGGCTTCCTAGACCATTCCAAACATATTAAATAGGATTAAGATCTGAGACCTCAAGGGGCCAACCAAGGCAAATATCCCCTTCTTCGAATTCACAAAAAAGGAGCCTATTTGGGTTCCCCCGCCTCACATAAGTTTCCAGGATCTCATTCTGAGAACGCTGTGAGTTGATAGTACCTGTATCGATAATGTACAGTGTTCTATGACGGTCCCTTACCCAAAAACAAAAAATTCCTTTGCCAGAAATCGTCAATTTTTGTTACGTAAGAGGGATGCCCCTTTTTCTCCTGGCGAGAGTCATTTTTGTCAGGGGGATCTGCCCTCATTAGAAAGAGAACACAACACCTCCAATCTTGAGGTTTTCCATGATGGATCTTTTCAGTCACAATAACGGGATTTCCCCTTATCCAGTCCCCCAAAAACTACGGGAGTAAAGGACTGTCTCTGCAAGACATCTGTAGTCTGTTTGCTTGAAATTATTCTTCCAGACCCAGCAGCAAGATCACCAGCAAAACTCGAACGTTTTCCGTCTTTTCAGTTTCCCCAATACCGAGCGACCTGTTGTAACGGGTCTATTCGTGTACTTCCTTGTTAATCCACTTGGGGAATAGGGGTTCTTTAAACATTATTCTATTGAAAACTTTCCTTTGAAGAAGAAGACGCGAATTATTCCAATCAAGACTTGTATTTAAAGATTAACTGTCAGGTTCGAAACAGAGAGAGGTGAAAGAATAGCAAGTAGTGATTAACGTAAAGCTAGTCGATAGTGCTTCGTTGGTTTCTTGATTAATATTAAGATTGATTATTTGGTCAATTAGCTGTTTAAATTGGATTAGTGTCGGCTTGAATTAAATTAAATCAAAACGTATCTTCAAATATTTAGAAGGTGTATTTCCAGGACTTGCTAAGAGGTAAAGGATCCGATTTATAATAAAAACTTCAACTATCTCATTTACCTCACCCCATTGCTCACATATTTATCTATTGGTGCATTTATTAACTTGGGTTGTTGAAACTTCTGACGTTGTAGAGAATTGTTAATAAATTGAGTTTGTTTTGACTATGTGTGTGGCTTATCTTCTTTCTACCCCCTCGTAAAATTGGTTTTGGGAAAAGCCAACACACACATGGGGAGCATCTGCATCTACACAGTGTAATAGTTGATCAGTGGTGACTTTGGCTGATTTTCTTGGTGACAGTACCAGTCATTTGAATTGATTCCACAGCCGGAAGTCCAAATTCGGTACCCCTTTTAACCATCGAGTCATCTCCACTTGAGACTGAACAGCTTCAAGCTAGCCAATGGTTCTCCATTTCAAGGAATTATCTACGCGATTATATGATAAGCCATTCTCTCAGCAAACAGGTTAAGGGGGTACACCCAAGTGATGGGTTCAATAAAATCAAAATTTTTTTTATAAATTGCTTCCTTAACGAGTGGAGAATACGGTGGTAAAGTGATTTTTAAAATTCTAAGTCGTTATAAAGAAGCAGATGTTTGAAGAGCTGCTATTCGGAGCTCTGAGTTGGCAATCGAAAGCTGGGTCAGTTCTGTAAAATTGGCTTGATACCCTTGACCCTTCTATGCAAATATACGTTCATACAAGTATAGACCCATGAAATTCGAAACTTTTTATTCAGAAGTCTATGAAAAATCCAAATTTTGATATTTTTAATTGAGTATAGTCCATTCTGTGTATTTAAGCTTATATATTAAAACGCCGTTATTTTTTTTTAAAATTCAGATAAGCCAATCAGCCAGAATCCTGGAGGAAATGAGCATCCATTTTTTCGAGGCGGGTGTGTTCAGAGCGCTATAACTCACGTTCTGTTGGATATCTTTGGCTAAACATTCATATACATACTCTTATATACATTCATACATATATATTAAATTCATATACATACTCTTATAAATAAATGATAAAAAAATTGCTTAAAAATGCTTAAAAATCAGGTCGTCACATGGGTGAACCCCCTTAACTTGTTTGTTTTAATGGAATATTCACAAAACTGCATGAAAAATCTCTCATACGCCTAATCTCTCTTAACCATTAGTTCTGAAAAAACAAATGCTCAAAAGTTTCTTTTCCTAAATAGAAGGTTGTAATTGTACTACCTGATCTTGAAAATATATAAAATACAGATTATAATCAGTTTTACTGTAGGCAATTTTGATTTATGTCGAAAAACATGTTTATGACCTAAGTTTTGGGCATGAGCGTAAGATGAGTAACTTTTCAGAAGTGTGTGTAGTTCAGAATTCGACATTTAAAAGATTTAACATACAATATTTATGATTTAGAACTTTTTCGTCTATTAAAACGTTTTTAAGTATTTTTTTTTAATATTTTGAAGTATTATCATCTATTAGTGATAAATATAACTTCTAAACGCTTGTTTCTCAGTTACACAACTTTGGGTAAATAAATTATTATTTGTGAGACACTTCTAAGTTCATTTTATTTGCTTGCTGCAACTTCTTTTCTTTGTCGTTTTCTTTTTTAAGAAAAAAATATTTTTCTTTACAAATGTTTGCATATGTAATGCGTTAGAAAACTATAGTGGTGTTAAAAATTTCTCAGACACATAATTTTTATACACACTGCATATATTTCCAATCTTTCTTGAAACATTCTTTCTCTTGAAGTTTGTTTTAACACAAAGTATTTTTATAGTTGAAAAATTCAGAAGCCATCCAATTTCTGAAGCAACACGAGACCGAATTGTAACTGAAAGAAAAATGAATTTTTAACAAGGAACTGTTCGTAGTCGACTGCAGACAGGATGTTACAGTAGAATTAGATACTTTTATTCCTTCTCCCAAAGTAAAAAAAATTACCTTATACATTATTGGTTTTCCTTTCTTTAAGCAGAAATTTGTGATAGTTTTTGAGTATAATGAAAAACAACTTTTTTTTTCCAATTTTGGTAACGAAAAAGCATAAAAAAAACCGCACAAGTATAAAACCAGATACATTCGTTTCGTATATAATGAATATTTTTTTATGTTACTTCTCTTCATTGGTACGTTTGTCTAAACTTCACTGTCGGAGCTTTGTGTTTGAAAAATAAGACAAGTCGTGCCGTATAACGAGTTAACAAGTATTTTTTTTCGCGTGAATTTAGAAATTACTTGCTGCATTTCTGATGCTCGTTTAACATATAAAAAATATTTCTAAGAATAAGAGTAGGAAAAATTCTGTTTTTAAAGCAGTGGAATCTTAAACATTGCCACTCACCAGCTGCAAGATTTAAAATATTTTCCAAACAAATACTTAATTCCGAATTTCAATTTGAGATGTGTTATTTTCGTTCAGTTTGTTTTTATCTTCTGTGTCATTATAATTAGATGATGGTAAGGGATTGTCTCATTTTTTTTAAAGTTTTTCCATTTCCTTTTTTCTCGCTCTCAATTCTCCCAATGATATTACCATTACGCCTTCTATTTTTAGAATAGATTTTGAGGGGAACATGTGTTTGATTGTAATTTGATATTTTGGATGGATTTGACAATGTTGTATATACCTGGATCTTTAACAGAATAAATTGGGACTTTAAAATCAGAATTTTGAGCAGTTCTTTGGAGGAAATTTTTTGTTCTTTTAACTTAATCTTTACAAAATTTTAGCATTTCTCGTTTTTCTATGTGAGTTACTAGATGTATATAGAATAAACATTCCTCAAATAAAGGAGTACACTATTTCAAAAAAGGAATGGAATGGTTGAATTGTTATCATGTTTTAAAATCCATTTTCCACTTATCACTTACGGTGATAAGTATTTTGAAATTTGACGCCAGTGAATAATTGTTTCTTTTATTACATTTTTATGCGTAATGTATCCGTTATACTATTCTTTAAAAATATGAAATTAAATTTGAAAACTTGACTAACAATAAGATATTTTATTCTATAAAAAAACATGCTGAATGCAATTATTGAATGCATTTATTGAATGCATATCTTACTTAATTTTACGTTTGGCTGAATTTTTACATTAAAAAAGTATTCATTAAGACTTCTCTATTTAGTTATTGCACATCAAGAATGAAAATGAATTTTCTTCTCACATCTCGTATGTAGCCGTTTAAGTAATTATTTACCTAGGTCTTTTCATCAACAGGTTTAAATAAGACATTTCTGTCAATGAGGATATATTATTTATGTATATATATATACTTCCACTAAGACATATGTACTTCACTTCTAAAGGGAACTAAGCCATTTGGATGACTTTAATATTGCCTGTAGTTTATCAATACTCGGGATGAAGTGTGATATTCTTAAACTTTAAATTCGCAAAATTTAGTTTATATTTTGTGTATATTAATTAGGTTGATGTATACGAAATATCAGATTTTCTTTACATGAGAACGTTTGTCTCTCTGTTTTCGTTATGCTTTTACATTTGGAATAACTTTGTTTATTCGTATTGTCCCTTGCCAATCACATTTCAACAAAGATTTTCTCAAAAGTATTCCATTTTGCTATTTATTTTAAATTTCGTATAAATATAAATTTAACTAATATTATGTAATTTTTTAATGAGTATAAAATTGGTAATCATATTCTGGAAAAACTGTTCGTAATATAATCCAGGTATTTGTGGGAGAATACTGTTAACGATAAAAGTGCAGCATTGATTTGAAAAAATTCGGTCTAGTGATTTTTCCCTACAGAATGAACCACCTTGGAAGAGCTAAAACATCTGTAAAAATGATGCTCAGAAAGCATTGGTAGAAATGAATCCAATTGAGTCTATCATACTGGCAGTACATTGATGGAATGCACGACAAATTTAAAATTATACGCTCATCACTTGTTGATCGGCATGACCCAATATTTCACCACGATTACACCCGGCCGCATGCGTCGTACAAAACAAGGGGCTAAATTCATGACGTCATAGTCACATGATAATGACAGCCACATGCTTCTAACCAAACAGTTCAAAAACTCATGTGACGTCATAGTCACACTGTGACGTCTCTCGCGTCTTTCTGCTAACATAACTCCTATGTTCTTTGACGGCCACGATTAATGGCAAAACTTTTCCAACCCAATACCAAGAAGATAAACGAACATAATATGTAAATGAGATATACTATAAAAGGATACAAGCTTTGATGATAAAAGATAGCGCGGCAAGCTTAGAGATAGTAGTGTGGAATTATTCTGATCGATAGCGTGACAAAGCTTAGTGTGAAATCTTGCAGATCAAGAGTTAGCAGTCCGATAGTTTTGGAAAGAATAGAAGCCTAAGATAAAGAAGTTGGAATCATCGTATATAAGTTTAGATATCGCCCCTTTTAGGTAAAGGAAGGAGATCGGCCAAAGGTAATATTTGATATAGGTAATTAGATGAATAGTATTATTAACTATAATTAAGATAAAGGATCTAGTTGCGTGATCTGACTTAAATAACGGTTTAATTTGGGTGTTAACCCCAATTTTAATTATAGTTGTCAAATTAGAATTTAAGTAATATGTTATTCTTAATAAAAGTTGTATTAAGAACTACTATGTCTCATCATTTTGATAATCCCACACCTCTAGCTTACGCGGAACCGGCACGACATGGTCATCACAGGATGGCTATGTCGCAACACGCTAAAAGCAATCATGCTTTTCCAGCTATTCAGTTCATTCGCATCGTGGTTGCCAACTTCTGCTCTTTGCAGAAATTTTCTCTTACAAAGTACATATTTGCCCACAATAATAACGCACGTAGTTATACAAAGTGCATTTCATTTAAAAGTACGTGCATAAAATAAGATTTTTAATTTTAAAATCTTTTAAGAAATTTTTTTATAACATTTGAACATTTTTACCCAATTTTGAAATTTTATATAAGTGCTACAAATAGAACAAGTACAATTAGTTTGATGGTCTGTTTTGAATTCAATGGGGAACAAGTGTTTGTTTGTATCATGTGACCGTCATGAATTGGGCCTATTGTGAAATTAAATGAATTTAAATAGTAAATTTTGCAGCACTCAGCTTATTCACCAGATCTTTCGCAAACCGAATTTCATTTTTTTAAACATTTAGAACACTTTCTACGGAATAAACAGTGTGAAAATAAAGACAGTTTGAAAAATTCGTTGTCACAATTTACTGATTCTAAAGATAAGAATTTCTTTAAGACATACATCTACGTATTAATATATCGTTGGAAAAGGTATACTAAAGATAATGGAGGGTATTTTGATTAAAAAAACAGCTTTTGTGTGAAAAAAATACAGCCAGTTTTATATATTCATTTAAATACCCGACATTTCTTTCGCATCAACTTAATAATTTTCTAAATATACTTTATTTCAAACGGTAAAAGATTTTTCTCTCTCTGGAACTTAAATTGCAAGTAAGTTTCAAAACTTCACAGCTAGTTTTTAGTTTCATATTAGCTATTATTTGTTATTAAACTTTGCTACATATTTTTTCGCAACTTTTATCGCGCTTTATTCGTGGTTCTTCTGCTAATCTTCTTAAAGAAACCATTCTTTAACTGCGATTTTAGTTTAAAAACCGCTTTCTGTAGAGATGACTTGATTTTATGCAAATGTAAATACTACTTAAACCCTAATGTTTGGGTGTGTGAGTCAATCGTGAAATCTAGGAATAATATAAAGTGAATTGCGATGGAGAAGTAACGTGGCCTGAAATTAAGGTTCATCGTAAACCCAGGGGAGCTGTAAAAGGAAACAGCTTTGGGACGATCATTTTGGACGCTCTCGCGTACTTTTTCAACATAACCCTAAGTTTTTTGACGGCCGTTAATGGAAAAAACCTTTTCCAACCCAATACCAAGAAACAAACGGATAGAATATGAAATAGATATATTTTAAAAGGATAGAAGTTTTGAAGAAAGAAGCAGCGGAAAATTTTAGAGATAACTTAGTGTGGAATCATTCGGATCACGAGTTAGATGTCTTATATCTCTAGAAAAGTATACGTTCATATAAATTAAATTAAAAAAGAAGTCTGAATTTTTGATAAAAAAATTAATTTAAAGGTATTTCCTCAATTGATAAAGGGAAAGGGAACTGCAAAAGGTAATTTTTTGAAGGTTAAAAATGTTAAAATAAAGAAAATGATCTGGTTGGGGATTGACTTGAATAAAAGGGTTTTAAATTTGGGTTTTTAAACTTCTTTAAAAAAAGTTGTCAATTAGAATTGTAATATAAGTTATTTTAATAAAAGTTGTATTAAGAACCAATATGTCTTCATCATTTAGATAATCCCACCCCTCTACACGGGATCCAATAGAATAGTCACAAGGATGGTTTGTCGAATGGCCCCTAAACTTTAATTCGGGTTAGGTAATGGGTGGGGGGTAACTACTACCTAAAGTTTTTCAGGGTCCAGAACATTTTAGATTTCCCTAGAAACCATAAAAAAATCAAATACAGTTCTTGAAACCCCGAATCTGTCATTCTTTTTAAAAAGTCATCTCAAAGGAAGGGCTCGATTGGTATCGATTTTTATCGGTGTTATGCAAAATACAGCCACGGATTTCCGGCTAAGGCTAAATTTAAAGGAAAGGCTTTTCCCGCGGTCAAAAAAGAAAAATTACAATAAAAAATTTTAGGGTCAAGCAGGGAAGAAATCGGGAACCAACTGATTTCGTATATAATTTTTTAAAAAATTGAAAGAAATTTAGAATTAGAATGCCCCAAGAGAAGGGTGGATCATATTTTGTTCGACTCGAACAACAGACCCGGGAAATTTTGGAAATCCCAACCACAGAACACGGTACAATTTTTGGTTTTGGCAAAACGAAGAGAGGTATTCTGAAAATTTAAAAAAGGGGTTCACAGAATGATAATATAAAAAGACGAGGTAAAAAACCCCATGGGATGCCAATTTTTGATGCTAATGGTGAAACGGGAGGAATTCTGAAGTGGACGTAGACCAAAAACGGTGAAAAAATTTTTTATGAAAATAGCCGTCAAAGAAAAGAGGGTTCGAGAGGAATAGATTTAAAAAATAGTGACGAGATTCAAAAACAGGGGTTCCATTTCGAAATGGGGTAATTTTAATGGGGGACCGTAAAAAATTTGGGGAAAATTTCAGTCGAGGCGATGGGATACAAAGGGGACGATTAAAATTGAAAAGGCAAAAGATAAACCTAAAAAAAGTATGACAAGAGAAACAATTGCTTTCTCCGATATGTATATCACCAAACTTCCCCACGTTTTTTTTATTAAATAACAATTTTTTGAAAGCGCATGGGACCCCGGGAAAACGATAAATCTTTTATCGGAAGAAATATATAGAAAATTTTTTTTTTTATAAGAAAATTTAAAAAAATCGCGAGCCCAGGTTAACAAAAAGGGGTGCAAAATCCCAAAAACATGGGGATTGTAAATTGAATATTGCATGGGGCTCGAAAAATTGGTTTTCATGTTAGGTTTGAATCCCCTTTTGTTTTCGGTATTGTTTTTTGTGTCAAAGACGTTTAGATTTTGATAAAAAATCGTTGAAAATTCCGATTTCAAAAAAATGGGTGGTTAAACCCAATTAAAGGGAAAAGGTTGAGATAGATTTATCTAAGACAAAATTGGGGGGGAGAAAAAAAAACTACAAAATTTGTTTAGTAGTTTTAAAGGATTATTTTCAAAAACCAGGTCTTACCATTTTTTATACCATGAAATTGACACGGGAGATAACCCCCGGGGTAGCTTAACCCGGTATGACCACAAAGCAAGAAATTTTGATTTTCACATACAAAATGTTACAAGAGGAAACGATTTTTCCCAATTCAACCCATACGCGTCACCTGTTGTGTTATGCAAAAAAATAATGGGTTACCACCGAAAAACCGGGAAAAGATTTTGGAACTATAAAAAATTTAAAATTTGATCAAAAGTACCGGATCCCCTTTTACCGTTAATAGATGATTTAATAACGAACATCCCATTACAACAATAATGTCATCTCTGATCTAAAATGGGTATTTTAAAATGGCAAAACCCCAGTGATATTGTTAAGACCGCTTTTTAAAAAAAAGTGGCCTTATAAGCGGTGCCTTGGATCGGGAGCACCCCCCAATTTTTCAAAAGGCAATTGACTAATCCTAAAACCGGTGATAGGAAATTTTGAGTGTTTATATGGACGATTGAATCTCTCTCAATCATTCCCCACCATGTTGTTTTAAAGGGAAGTTTTTCGTTGTTCAAGATGGGATTGACATTAAAAAAAAAAAAATGAAAATTTGGGGTGGATGAATTGAAATATTTGGGGATTAATTATTAGTAAAGGGGAAATTAAAAACGGATGAGACAAAGGTTGAGCTATACTAGAGATGAAACCGCCCCGTAACTCAAAAGAGGTGCCCAATTTTTTTGGGTTGTCCCAGTGGTACCAATTTTTATTAAAAATTATGGATTTTTTGGACCTTTTTATAATCTTCGAAATTTTTGTTGGTAAATGAAGCCCGGCATTCGAAGAGGTCAAGGAGGCGGTAAAAAAAAGCGCCATTTTTAAAATTACCAAACTTTCAGGAGCCATTCGATTTTGTACAGAGCCAGTTCATCGGTTTAGAGCAATTAATCAACAAACAGACCTGTTTTTTTGTTCATCCCGAACAACGCAGAGGTTTTTGGAACCGAAAGAGAATGTCTAGCAGTAGTATGGGCGTTGAACAAATTCAGAACATATTTGGAATATTGCCCATTAAAGAAAAAACGGATCACGCTCCCTTTTAACACGCCTAACACATGGCAAAATTTGTCGAGTAGGAAATTAGATGGGCACTAAAATTGCAAAATTCAATATAGAATGGGAACATAGACCGGGAACTCAAAATGAGTGGCGACTATTTAAAGGGAATCCCGTGGAAAGTATAGTGGGAAAAAAAATTTAAATTTCCATAATAAAAGGATTTGTATTTACTTCGGGAAAAAATTAATAAAAAAAAGAAAATGCCCCGTTGGTAAATAATATAGATATTTTAAAAAAAACCCCGGGGAAGATAACCTTAATGCAACGATATGTGAAAATTTTCCCCCGATTTGTTTAATTGAAGGGTTGTTATTTTTAAACAGAACTTTTGGGTGAAAGGTATACATTAAAAATTTTTAAGGGAATGAAATAATGAGAGAATTTAAAGACAGGCCAATAGCGGGACACAGGGGAAGATTTAAAACGTATCAAAAAAATTCGGGACGTTTGTTATTTCCCACATAAAAAAAAACATTGATCAATATGTCTCAACCATATGTGCCAAGTTAATAACTATAAAACCCCTTACCAGCTGGTTTAAACCCAAATTTTTAAAAAATTACCCGAATGAGATAGTACGTTAGATTTGTTAGCCCGTATCCTATATCGAGAATAAGACTTCGCTATATTTTAGTATAATGATCATTTTAGCAAATGGGCTGAAAATATTAAAAAGGCCTCATCTCGTATAAAAGCGGGTATTTTTTTTATAACATATCGCGTTAGGAGCCCAATAAAATTAATAAAATAATGGTCCCCAATTTTTTATCCGAAATTTTTGAGCATAATGAAAGATTGGCATAAGGCATGTGAAGACTGTTGCATACGACCACAAAAAAATCGGACTGAAAGAGTTAACGGATATAGTACAAATGATTGCAAATTATTTAATGATCAACACGATATTGGGATCAATTTACGTGAGTTTGCTTACGCTATTTGTACGGCTGAATAAAACCGGGAAAATACCCCGTTATTTTGGGGCGAAAATTGATTTTCCCCATTTCAAAAAATAGTTATGATCTCGAAAGTTCAAAATTCAAAAAAACAAAATTCGAAAAAAAATTTAAAGGGAAACTAGACTAAGTAGAAAATTAAACAGGAAAGGTGGGGAAAAATATTATAATAGACGAAGAAAAGACATAAAAAAGGTTGATTGTCTTTTTGAACACACCCTTTAAGTTCAGCAGCCAACAAAGTCTGCGCTTTAAAATTTAAACAAAATTTGAAGGACCTTATAGAGTATTAGAAGTAAGAAATAACAAAATATTGTTTTGGGAAAACAGGAAAAAAATTAACGGTTAACGTAGATCAAATAAGAATATATCGTCAAGGAAATTTACGAGGTCGAAAATTTTGGAAAGGTATAAAAGTTAAGACGGAAACAGTACTTGAAAAAAGTACATCAAGGATTAAATGAGTCACACAGGGAAAAAAAAGGGGGAAACGTAAGTTAGAGGCAAAAAAGGGGTTTCGCCAATCAAATCAATATAAAAAAAAACAGATAGGGCCCATAAACGTAAATCACTGGTCAGACGTTCCCAGTTCATTTGGGGGTGACGGAAAAGAAAAGGACAAGGTACATAAAGGGGAAAAAAGGTCAAGTATCAGGGGGAAGTACCCCAAAAAAATGGCACAAAAAGGGGCACAATAATAACAAAGACCTTTTTCATCCAGTACTATTTCGAAGAGAAAAAGAACAGGGCGGAGACAGCTGGGGTTCCGTGGTCCGACTACAACCCGAAACCACAGAGAAAAAAACAGGAATCCACCGGCCAAGGACACAACAGGGAAAACAAAAAGAAAGGGTTACAACCCCCAACTCAAAACAAGAAAACCGGACCGGAAAAGAAAAGTGGTAGCACCTCATCGTTGGAAAGGTGGGACCCCGAAAATAAAAAACAGGTTTTATTTTTTTTTTATGATCTTCCATCAAGTGGTCGGAAGAATTTTGCAAAAAAAAAGTCTGGGGGTGCTTAAAAATTTTAAGCCGAAAAGTTAAACACTACAATGAGTGTATATTTATTTTGGGAAATTTTTTCTTGTTAAAATTTTTTTTTTGGGAAAAAAATTTGTAATTGCACATTTGTTTGTTCGATGTATGACTTCGTGAGATGCAAAAAATTCCTTTTTTTTTTGTTATAATAGTTTTTTGAAAATTTTTTTAATTGAAATATGTGTATATATATATGTTGTTGTATTTTGATTTTGAGGCACGGTTTGGGAAACCGCTATGGACCTTTAAAAAATAAAAAGGGGCTGGGGCTCATTGGGAGTTTTTGGGAAACCCGATTGGGATGGGATGAAAATTTATTGTGATTTACAAAATAATAATAAAAAAAATTGTAAAACTTATTGGTATTATGTAAACATAAATTTGAAACAATAATTTTGAGAGTTTTTCATTTAGGAGACAGACCCGAAAATTTGTAAAATTTGTAACTTCAAAGGAAAAAAAGGAGCAGAAAAAACCAGCTCCATATGCAGTGATATAAAGATGCAAAGTTTGGGTTCAAAACCCCGGAAAATTTTTTTAAAAAAAATTTTTGTGTATAGTTACTTTAAGAGATTGTATGTAAAAAGTGAGAGTGGGATGAATTAAACAGTTTTAAAATTTTGGCCTTTTAAAGGAGTAAAAAATTTATTTTCAAGAGTTTAAATTTAAAATTGTTGAATATTAAATTTAATTCTAAGATGATAATGAAAAATTTAAAATCAAGATAAATATTGAAATTATAAAAAATTAAAAAGAGGATTTAAGATTAAAAAATTTAAATAAAACCAAAAACGAGGAGATTCAGAAATAAAAATTTGGGGAACGAATTTTAAAGGGGATTGAGCCCCTTTTAAATAAAACACGTTTTTTCCGGTGGGGTTTTGACGTCTCTCGCGATTCTTCTAACATAACTCCTAAGTTCTTTGACGGCCACGATTTAAAGGCAAAACCTTTTTCCCAAACCCCAAAACCAAGAACAAACGGATAGAATATGTAAATGAGATATACTTTAAAAAAGGGCAGAAGCTTTGAAGAGAAGCAGCGGGAAGTTTAGAATAACTTAGTGTGGAATCATTGGGTCACGGTTAGATGTTTATATTTTAGAAGAAGTATACGTTTATAAATTAAATTATAAAAAAAACTTTGCATATAAAAATTTAAATTATAGGTATTTCCTCAATTGATGAAAGGGAAAGGGGACTCTGCAAAAAAGGTAATATTTTGTATAGGGAAATTAGATGAATCAGTTAATTTATTATAATTTAAAATAAATGATCTAGTTGCGCGATCTGACGAATATAAGGTTTTTAAATTTGGGGGTTTTCTCCTTTGGTTGTCAATTTGAATTGAATATAAGTTATTCTTTTAAAATTGTATTTAAAATCCAATATGTTCATCATTTGATAATCCCACACCTCTAGCTTACCGATCCTTAAAAATAGTCATCACAGGATGGTTATGTCGCAAGCTATCGTGGTTCTAGAAGGATTGTCATAAGAGTTAGATTCATGAAGAGTTAGATATAATTAATATCTATTCTTAAGATCATGTTTGCTTCTTCTCCGAACTCTTATATACCCGCGACCTTCGAGCCACTATAAACGATCCAAAAATTACTGATCTTTTATTAAAGATCTCTTTTCAAGTATTTATGCAGTTGTGATTCGAATGGTGGATTGTGTAGTCTATTGATCTTTGTTGCATATTCTTGGCAGGTATAATTTCTGTCGAGCCATAAATTCGAATCCTGGTGACAGTTAACACTTAAGACATGTCTTGTTGGAAAGCCAATGCACTTTTAGTCATTAGAGTTCTTGTTGCTTTGTAATATAACGATAAAGTCAACCAATCAATCAAAACGAGCTGAATAGTTCACGAACGACTATAAATATTTTCTTTAACCAAGTTCCAACGAGTCATTAAAAAGGAAAGAACCTATCACAAGCCAAGGATGGTCATTTACAATATACCAATGCTTGCTTCAGATTAAAATTCATGAAAATTAACTTATACACGAGACCTTTTTCAAGTCTTTAACATTGAACTTCCGTTACACTCTTCGAGAAACGAACAAATGATGCTTTGCCGTGACCAGTTCATTTAGTGCTTAAATATCATTGTAAATCTAAGATTACACTTCAGTTGAACGTTTCAGCCCATAGATTTATGTGCACTTTTACAAGAAATATATTTCTTATGAATATCATCATATATCCAACTAGTCATGGCCACTTCATGGGGTTTCTTCTGTCGATTTGTTGACTCAATTTCTGACACTAAAACTTTCAGATGTGCTGACGTACGTTAAATCTTCGTAGACTCCAATTAGTCAAGACATCATATTGTTGAAGTCTGAAGAATGTAGTCTTAACTCAGGTGTCATCCTGATATAAAATTACGAGGTCCGACGACCATAACCATTGTGCTGTGTTAATAAAAGATGATTCCTATACATGCCTTCGAAAGATTATTACGTGAGGGAAACGATTATTCTATAGAATTTCTACTCAGCCCAAATATATGTTTGTCCCAAGAAAAGCTCCGAGCAAATGAATATATTTTGGTTTACAGGTATATATATATAAAGTGTACGAAAAAAAATGTATATTACCTACGACGGCCTATAAACATTTTATTGCTGATATTAACTTGCACACTTGAGAATTCAGTTTTTTATTTCAAAATACGATATACTCGGGAAAAAGACATGAAAAGTATTTTCTTTATCTAAATAAAATCCTTGAAATTAATACATTCCTTTTAAATTAAAAAGGGTGTCTTTATGTAAAAACCAAAATAAAAAAAACATTCAAAAAAGCATTGTTACTTTACTTTTCTCATTAGCACCATTTTTCTATTTAATATAATTAATAGTTCTACAGAACTTTTTGCTGTAATTAATTGGCTTTTATCACGTAACCTCACCGACTGGAAATTGTTTTCAGTAACTTTAAAGGGAATGTTTTTTGAAAAAAAATAAATGTGTTTTGTTGAATGTTTATTAATTCATTGATTTGGACTTCTAAATTTGTACAAAAAGGAAAACTGGAATTTTTCGGTAGAATTTTGGAGTTAAATGTTCGATTAAATACTTGATGCTGTGGCTATTATAGCCGACTAATAAGTTTAATTTCAAAAAATTAAAGGGGAATAGATTAAAACATATCGACAATTCTTCGAAATGTATCTTTTATTTTTTTCCTTTTTTTGAGCGTTAAAATTTTTAGCTTTACGATATTTTCGCGACCTTCACACTTTCTCTTGGGAATCTTTGGGGAGATTCGGTTTAATTCACACCATCCTTCTCAAGAAGAAACCGTAATATTCAGATTTTAGTTGACTGTATAAAGTCAGAGTTTCTTTAAAGAAGGAGATAGGAAGCAGCTACATTCACTCCGGTGGTTGCATAAGGGTTTTCTTTCGATGTAAAGAGTGTGGTGTTTTTTCCCCTGTGTTGAATTAAAATTTGGGTTGGAATCAACGATAGGTTACATTGTTTAAAAAATTAATTCCATATATTTTTATAATCATTGCTTTTCCTTACTTTTGACATTCATTTTTAGAATAAGATTGTTGTTGGTTAGTTTGTTTGAATAAATAAATAATTGTGATTTTGGAATTCTCTGGTTTTGTTTTTATTCCTCCCACACCCTTGGTAGGCAAGACGGTGAGAGAGGAACTTCGGGCGGAAGTTTCTCACAAGGTGAATTTAAATACTTTATAATTTTGTTAGAATAAACTAGAATGCTAGTCTTTTTGATGAAATTAAAATAAAAAATAAGAAAATAGAATAAGGCTTTTTCTTGTAATGAACATACATTCCTTGTGATCTCTTGTAAGGATTATTATCTTTTTTGGAAATTATTTTTCCATTTGATGTTTTATAACGTTACGGTTCCTATTAACGTATTGTTGCTGTATCATACCAAATTTTTTCCATATGGTATTGGGAGATTTCCTGTAGTTGTGTTAAAATGGAGTGTAAAAGAACAAATAGTATAGCATAGTTTAGATAAATAAAGGCACAAAATATTTGTTTATAATTCAAAGAGAATCACACACACACAATCACATTCACTCTTGATTATCTATTTCATATTTTTGTTTCGCATTTCATTGGGTTCTGAATATTTTTTTAAAGAAAAATTTTAAATTAAGAAATATTAAAATGGGATAAGTTTGTTTTGTTTTATTTCCAAGAAAACAATATTTATAAGTCAAAGAAAAAAATATATAAAATTTTAAAACAGCATAATAGTTAGATCCAATTTTTCTTCAAATTTATTTTAAAATTAAAAAAAAAGGTACAACAACAATGATACTATTCTATAACAATTTCTTTCCTGGTACTACTATTGTTGGCTTTTAATTGACCTCTCAAGAAAGTTTTTATCTAATAAATGGTCAAATTTAATGAATGGGGCAGTTTTATATTTACACACTTTTTTTGGATGGAAAATATTCCCATATATATATCTATATATATACGTATATAGCAAAAGAGGGAGTCACCAAATCACAATCCAGGACCATTGGCCCAAAACTTACAACTTAAATTTTTTGAAGGAATGTTTCTTTTGTTGATCAAAAATAAGCTAAGAATGTGAGGGTTTTACGAAAGTCAAATATTAAGGGTCGGGGGTCTTACAAACATTTTTTTGGGCCATTGATTTGATTTTAAAAGTTAGCAGGTACTTTTATTTTATTAAGTTGACATCCACTAAGAACGGGTTTTTCAGAAATGAGCTTATAAGGATGGGAGGTTAGCTGCAGGGCGTAATAAAAGATACTGTTTTTGAATTACCAACTTACAGACTTAAAAATTTGGGGATATGCTTCTCCCCCTAGAAGAGATCCACGTAACAGAGTTGGAAAACTAACCAAAAATGGAGTTGGGAGTTTGACAAAAATTTTTTTTTCTTCCCTTAGATTTACAAACTTAAAATTTAGTACGCATGTTCATTTCATTGAGCAGAGATCCGTGGAGAACAGGTTTTTCATAAAATGACTCTAAGGGGTCTCAGGGGTGTTAAATTTTTCTAGAGGTCTGAAAATATAAACAATTTTCAAACAGGTATAATTATTTTAAACTTAAATTAAATGATCTTTTACAATTATTTATAAAAGAATGGGGGCAGAAAAAAAAGAAATGTTTACAATATAATATAACTTTTAAAAAAAATAATATATGAAAATTTATGATAAAAATTTAAATTTTTTTTTGTTTGGGGACGCATTTTCTAAAAAAAGTAAAATCTGAGTATAAAAAAATTTTTAGAATTATAAAATGCATCGTACCTTTTTAAAACGACCTAATTTTAGTATTATATATCTTTTTTTATTTCATAAATTTTTTAAAAAATTTTTTAAAATATTTTTAAAAAAAGTATTTTTTTTTTATTAAAATATGTAAGTTATAATTCTATTTATATAAAACAGCTACAGGTAATGAGAATACATTTAACTTATTATTCAACTTATAGCTACTAATTAAAGCTACTATTTTAGAAAATAGCGTGCGCAACGCAAAATTACTTAATATTTATCATAGAATTTTCATATGCTTACATGATTTTAAAATTAAGGATTATATTTTTACATTTATACTTTTCGAAGCCCCATTCTTTTATAAATAATGTAAAAGATTCGAATCATTTAATTTAAATTTAAAAGAATTATACCTGTTTGAAAATTGTTTATATTTTCAGACCTCTAGAAAAATTTAACACCCCTGAGACCCCTTAGAGAACAATTACTGTCTTTGAGCTTATTTGGTCTACACAATTCGTATTTAGCGGTCATGCCTTCATTGAGTAAAAAACGGTGAGAATAGGTTTTAAGGAAATTGTCTGTCTCAGTGGAGTAAAAGGTGATATTTATATATTTGTTTTGAATAATATTTTAAGTTGGCAGATGAACCTGAATATATATATATATATTACCATGTTATGCAGCTTTATTTAATTTATTTGGTATTTGCTAAATGTTCTTTCTTTAAAGTTTAATTTGAAATTTGAATTATTGAAAAAAATTAGATTTTGAGCTTGCTAAAATTTTTCTTCTCTACTTCTCAATTGTTATATTTTTCATTTCCCTACCGAGAGAAGAATGGGTATATTTAATAGTTAATATTATATTTCGACTTATTTTTCCAATAAAGAACCAAATATATTATTGCACATCGCAGTTCTATCTAAATTAATCAATTTTTTAGAGATTAGAATGTGTACTAGATTCAGAGCCCAAAATTTAATAATTCCTCTTTATTATTATGCCAAAGTAAAAAAAAATATTTTGAGAAAGTATGTGATTTTGCATCCTAAGTTACTTGCATGAACAATGTACTTCAGACCCCAGCTTCGCGACAAATACTTGATAAGATTTAATTTGATATAAATACAAAGGACTCACTGCTTTCTTCTTTTTCTTCGCGGTCAGTTATTTATCTTCATCAAAGACTCGCGTAGAAATTAAGAGTCAGATTTCGAACTGAGAAAGAAATGAATTTCTACGAAAATATCTTATTCCTAAGACAGATTTGAAAAAAAAAAAAAAAGAAAGAAAGGAATCTTGAGAAAATCGAAATTTTTTGAGCAACGTTACTTTTCTTTCTGTTAAGAAAATAGTAAGTCTTTATTGATGCTATGTGTAGTATTCTTTCTCAGCGAAATCATACAAAAGATTCCTTCCTTCTTTACTCTTACATGATGAACATATTTATCGCTCTTTATTAACAATAGAGTTGGTAATGAAAAATACTAGATGTTGCAAATTTGGCGCGATTTTACTTCGGTCGTTGGCTTACTTTCACCATTCAGATTAGCTAATACATCATATTTGTAAAATGTCAAAAAGAAAAGTTGTTTTAGTTTTCTATTACTTACTAAATAAGATATCAGCTTTCACAATATTTTTTAGTAACAATATATACCATTCGTTCCGCAAAATATTGTTTTGTTGTATAATTAATCATTTGTGTTTTTGTTCTTATGCAATAACTGTGTAATTTGAAAGGTTCGTTCAGAAAATTATAAAAACAAATATTGTGTATGTTATATTGTTTTAATTAATTTCATAAATGGATATTTTTATTGATAACTAGCTGTTACCCACTTTGCTGGGTATTTTATGATATTATGTAAAATTATTGAAATCTTAGCATTAAAAATTTGATTGTATTCAAAAACATTCTTATAACGCTCGCCTCTTGATTTAAATAGCACAGAACTTCTAAATGATAAATTCTAAAACTGAATTAAAATGATCTCTTACTCTCTCGTAAGCCCATACCCAAGTGGATTTCCACAAAACCCATTTTTAGTGATCTCTGCTTAATAAAATAAACATGCTTGACGAGTTTGAAGTCTAAATCTAATAGATAAAAAATGGAATTTTTTTTATCAATAAGCTCGAGTAAACACCTTTGAGAGTCGATTTCAGTAAGACTCGCTCAAGAAATCCGTTCAATTCAACATAGGAGCATACATAATTTCTTTACTGTAGGTCTACGGTAAGCAGTAGTTCGATAATTAATTTTAATTAGTCCCAGTTCCTCATAGGAGTAAATTTACGTAAAATCCATTCTTTGCGGATCTATATTCAACAAAAGAAACGTGCCTACAAAATTTTAAGTCTGTACTTCTA
>BMAV01026694.1:0-10214 GCA_019973955.1 Trichonephila inaurata madagascariensis | reverse complement strand
ACCCCCGGGGGGGGTTTTTAGTGGTACTGGGATCGAACCAACATGCCGCCAGATCCGATGCCTAACTAAGGCTACCGCAGCCCATTGCAGAGTGAGAGTTGTATTAACCCGCACACAAAAGCTGCATGAGGGCTGTAGACGGACCTCGAAATTTTGAAACATGATCAAGTGACGAGGACCTAGCAGGCACCCAACTCTCCTGACTTCCCCATCACACCGACGGAAGGACGTTTTAGCCTCGACAGACGTATCGTGAAGTGGTCTTCTCTACACGATGGATCTTCAGCAGCAATAAACTCGAACACATGACACTCCAACCACGAGACGTGACCTTGGCCCTGGGCTATCGCGGCCACCATAAGTATAATGGAGAACTATACATTCGAACATTACCTAAAGGGAACAAAATTTTTTTATTCGGCAGACAGGCTTTCGTTGTTCTCTTGAGTCAAAAAGGACTATCAGAATCATGAATTATGAATAAAGCTATAAATAATATAAAAAATGAATGATAAAAAAGAAAATATGAATAATAAAAGAAAATTTAGCTTTTTTAATGCGTAAGTTAAGCTTTATTTCAATAGAAGCCAAAAAAAAAACGAGCGTAGGAAACAAGTAAAAGGTTTTCTCCCTTCGAATAACGATATATCTATTTTTAAATATATATATTTTCTGATGACATCCGACTGAGTATTACGCACTATTTGGATATTTAAGTGTAAAAAGAAGATTCCGTGTGCAAAATTGTTATAGTTACAGGTGCTCTTTGCTTACTGCTTGTATAAAAAACCCGTTTTTACGCCTCTGAAAGGCAATGGTTTTTCCCCGGTCGAATTAAAACCTCGTGCATCCTTCCAACCTGTCTTTGAAATATATATATATTCGTTTTAACTCTGTGATTTCCCCCTTTATAATTTTTTCTTGAATGATTGATTTAATGATATAATAATAAGGAAAGTAATTTTAAGCAGTACATTGCGCTTTGCAAGAGAAATAGTATTTAATTTCAAACTAATGTGAAATCTCAATATACGGAAGGTATTTATGTGTTAAAACTACTTGTTCCGTTATAAGGCTTATATTTTTTTGATATTCTAAAGAGTTAAGGTAAAGTATTTTCGGGTATTTTTAGTTTTTATGTTATATATTGATCCCATTAGATATGCATTATGAGTTACTGGAACCTTAGTAATGGAAAATCTTATATGGGTAACAGTAGTAGAATAATTAAAAGCGTAGATATCATTATATGTTCCAGTCCACTTTCAATTTAGGTCTTACAAGGAGAGTGCAAGGTCTTGGGGTAACGGATTTAGTTCAAATTTTATTGGATGGTAAATTTAGTTTCCCTGATGATGAAGATATATGGTTATAGGGGCCACTACTCAATATTGTTTTAGATATACTTTCTTGAGGTTGATGGAAGGGAAGAGAAGTGGGAGGCCCTGACCCCCAGGGTGTTCTACCTCAAAATTGGGCCGAAACCGAGCCAAATTGTACTGTGACTTGTATAGTGCTTAAAGCTACGGTTGACGACAGGTGTATAATTTAGCCCTTTTTCTTGATGAATTTCGTCGATCTCGATCTGACCTTTGCCGATCAGCTGGCATTAACTACAACAGCAACAGACCTGTCATACAGGAAGGCTGATACAAGTTAATCTGTCGAGGCTAAAAGCCTTCTTATTGGCGTGTTGTGGATTTTTGGAAAACGAATTCCCTCTCAGTTGGCGTCCTGTCACTTCTCTATTGTCCCCGTCTCTTAGCAGAGGCGCGATGCACGTTAAATCTGTCGAGAGCTGAAACGTCCTCCTGTTGGTGTGGTGTGGTAGTTAGGAGAGGGGGGGGGTGCCAGCTCAGGTGTCGTTCACGTCACTTGACCATGGTTCAAAATTACGTGGTCCGTCGCCAAAGCCCTCGTGTAGCTGAACAGTGCGACGTTAATATTCAATCAATCAATCAATCTTAGCAGAGGCTCAAAATTATGAGATTCATCGCCAACAGCTATCATGCTGCCTCAGAGTGTGTTGTAAATTAAAATCAACTTAAATCCAAGTTCGAATGGGACCGCAATAGCCAAGCCATGGTCATTAACTCACGCTTACCATTATTACTGCTGTGTTTTGGTGTCAGTAAAGATCCGACCTGTTGGCATGTTAAATCTGTCGAAGCTCAAAATTTCAGATTTGGCTTGTTGTAGAAGGTTCGAGATAGAGGTGCCAGCTTCTTCGTTTCTTAAATGGGATTCAAAACTGATGGGTCCGTTACCAATAGTCCTCGTGTTTCTTCGTAGGATGTTGTGAATAACCAATCGATCTGAATGAGAATGAATCATGTGACATGCTGTGAACCAATCATTGATTAATTTTATGGAGCAGAATAATCTACGAAGGAAGTTGGTCTATGCTCGTTCTCTTGATTTTTTTTTTTATCTTTGATGCAAATAAAGGGAGATTAACTTGCTCTCCAGGCTTTTGCGTTGTATTCAATGGGTATTTTAAGGCTCATACTTAATAAATGTCAATTCCTATTAACTTGACGAATGATATTTAATGATATCGTTTTGTGTAACTACGCAGTAGAAGACTCACATGGTCGATGATACTTCAATCCAACTGCATGTTTGAATATTGATTCATTAAATTCATTTGATGGTATTCTCTTTTTTCTTCATAAGCTCAACAGCCTTTTGCAGGCCAAGGCTGATTCGCTGGTCCTCCTCCAGTTGACCCTATCAGTCACGATGACCTTCCATCGATTGATTTCCATTAGTTTGAGGTACTTTTCTACATCGTCAAACCATCGTGTAGGTGATCGTCCTCTACATCTGGTCCCTTTAATTTTCGAAAAATACTTTTTCGGTAGGAAAAGCATCGGCATATCTGTACAGATGGCCCATCCACCTAATAGCCATGCTTTTATAGTTCTCACAATGTCAGTCCCGCCATATTTGCCATATTTCCAGTAAATTTCATGATTGTAAGGAATTCTCCACACTCATTGTTCTCTTGAATAGGTCCAAAGACTTTCCTTCTTTCAAAAATGAGCAACTTTTCTTCCTCTACTTCATTCATGGTCCAACATTCACTTCCATACAGAGCAATAGGCCTGATTAAAGTTTTATATATGCTCAACTTGGTGTTTATAGATATAAACTTAGACTTGAATTGGTTTCTTAAGCTTTTTTAACTTCTATTATCCAAACAAATTCTATTGTTTATTTCAATTTTCAGATCGTTGCTACATATGAGATCAGAGTTCCTAATTAAACGGTTTTACAGTTTCCAAAGTTTAGTTTTCTATCTTCAAAGGGGAAAAATCTGGAGATTTATTAGTTGAAATCAAAAACTTTGTTTTGTCCGAATTAATAACAAGTGCCATCTCCTTTGCCGTACTCTCAAGCGCTGCAAAAACGATGATAACACACCTTTTTCATCTTCCAATAATATCTATATCATGGGCAAAGGCAAGAAATCAAGCAGTTTTTTGCAAAATAGTAGCACTTGTGCTTATGCCAGAGTCTCTAATGGTCATTTGATGTCATTAATGCAAATTAATCTGTCGAGGGTAAGAATCCTTTTTTGGCTGGTGTTGATATGGAAAGTATAGTGCCAACTGGGGTGTTAAACTCGTCTTCTGACCATAGTTTAAATTTAGTTCTTGCATGCCACTTTGCTTGGAGAATCTTAGAATTTGGTTGAAATATCCCGTAGTAGCCATGCCACTAGTAAGTGACGTTATTTCTGTCAAGCAGCATGTTTGAATCTAGATTCTATAAAAGCCACATAGTGAAGAGGACTTGCGAAAGATGTTAGGTCTCAAAGTAAACATTTTAGAGTACCGGGAACATGGAAAGTGGGGTGCTAGCTCAGGTGCCAACTTTGTCATTTGACTTCAGATGAAAGTTACGAGGTGACTGTGACTAGCACACCCCTTTGTGATAGACACCAATGACAATCGATGGCGTTTACTGTAACAACTGAAAATTTCATGTGAGATCAGTGTTGCCAAATGTGGTAGCCACACTGGCGCGGTTGTGAGACGTGGCCGACGCTGCCGCATCGTTAGTCCGAGCTTTGATGCCATTGCGAAAACCCGCAGTTTCCAGGACTACTGCACAAATTTACGCTCAAAGTTTCATGTGTGGAAGTTTGTGAGTGAGTTTCCAGCTCAGTGCCTCTCGACACTTGGTCGAGGTTCAAAATTACTTGATCAATCGCCAATACTGCATCTATAGGTGAGGAGCGTTTGTTAACAGCACTAGCATCACGAGTGAGTGATTAACTAGAGTCATGACGAATTGAGTGAGTCGCGCCATTCATCTACTGAGGGCTTTTTGGTGGCAGACCTCGTACTCTGAACCATAGTCAAGCATTAGCACGACACCTGAGCTACAATTTCTCCCTACTTCCACATTACACCTGTGTGGGCGGAGGATTGGTTTCCACGGATACTTGCATAGCTCCCTCACACGGTGGCCTCAGTGGTACTGAGCTCGGACTCATGACACGCCGGCCATGAGTCCATTACCTCGACCACTGGGCTTCTGCAGCCACAAGGCAACATGAGAGCTATTGGCAACGGACATCGCATTCCTTACCCATGGTCAAGTGACGAGGTTGACCCTTGAGCTGGAACCTCACTCTCCAAACTATCACACTATACTAACAAGAGGATTTTGAGCCTCGATAGATTTTATGCGCATCAACTTTTCCATTCGGTGAGTCATTGTACGAGGAAGGCTCAAACTCGTAATGCGTCTCCTACGAGCTCGCGATCAAAACCGCTAGGCTATTGGAATCACCATCCGTGCATCTTCAAAAATTGCGAAGTTATTAAAAAAATAAATCAAATTATCAGACGCTATCACTAGAAATAATGGTTACTCAAGACTTTGAAAATTCAAATATAAGAGTTATACGTATCGTCTAAGCCAAAGCCATAGCTACCACCGTATCAGCCGTATGAATGAAACGGGGACCACGGGGGTAAGGAAAGAATCGTAACGTGTTAAGGAGCTCCAAAAAGGCGTCTACAGAATTTTGATGTAGGCCCACTCAGAACTATCTACACCAGTGGTCTAAGCATTGCCTGTAATTAAGTTGAAATTCATTTGGGTTAAACAAATGTCTTTTGATCAGAGATGCCGAAATAGAATCCCATTTTGATTTTTCTATCCATTGAGGGATAATGGTGAACTCATACTTGTATTGAACTTTAAATACTAAGTCCTTATACGAGTTCAAGTGAAGGAGAATGAAGCACCAGCTGGCTAAATTGTGGCGGTTATTATCTTCACTCTCTACAGTTTTTTAAACTTGCATCTGTCATAGAAGTCCTCGTGTAGCTTTAGTGCGACATTAACTACTAAATTCTTAAAATAGTTCTTCTGGCATATGCAATGTGTGTGTGGTTTATCCTACCTGTTGTTAAACATGAATTGCCCACATATCCATTGTTCATTATTAACTTCTATGTGTTTCATACGAACCCAAGAGTTATAACCGTATTTTATAATCAGAGAGCATGTAAAAATTAAATTACTTAAAAATTTTAACTTAAATCTTATGAGCATGAATAGAGTTGAATTATTTGTACAATGGAGGTCGGTTCGCCATTATGCCAACAGGTTATACCCACCCCCATAGTATTTCACAAAATTTCATTATCAGTTTTTGTTATAACTGGTGAAAATCACTTATCTTGAATGGATTCCAAGTTGACTCTTATTTTCAGATGTCTTCTTTATACTGCTGATGTTGCCAAATGAATTATTTAAACCCTTCAGGGGCTCACCCCTTTAGGTGGGTAATGGGTGTCACAACTCTTGAGGTACCAATAGATCTTTTCCTTTTCCCAAGGGGTTTACTGTCTTTGTTAACACGGGCTTCACACCCCGGGGTACCCTAGTGATCCTTCTGTTTTCGACCCTTCTTGTCATCGCATTCTTTCTTCTTTCCCGTCCAGGCCACAGACCTATGAATGTTTAAGCAGTATAGCCAAAACTGGCTCTTGCCATAAAACAATAAACTCAACTGAATCATTTAAAATAGCAATCTAGATAAAAAATAAATAAAATGTCACCATAATCCGTTTCTTAAAAAAAGCTATGACTGTCAGTTCTATTTTTTTCATGCAATATATATTTTTGTTACAGAGTCCAACATTACTGAATCAAAACCTTTGTTCATGTAATTATGAAAGATTGACAGTTTCAAAGGCAAAATAAAATGAAAAAGAAGTTAATAATTTCCGGTGATTCTCAAAATGGATCTGAGAAAAAGCAAGTGGATGGTAAATGCCCTCAAACTGAGTTTCTTCCCAGCACACCCGAAAGTATTCCCAGTATCTTAACGGAAGTACAGATAAAATGGGTAAACTACCAGGTATATTATTATTACATTTTATAAATACGTGAATAACACGTTTTTAAAATACTATGAATATTTGAATGTATTTAACAGGTGCGTGAATTTTTGGTGTTTGGCGCATCATTTTACCAATGTAATGCACATATTATTAATCCCCTGTAAATTATTTCTATCATGATTCTAAGTTCAGCAGTTTGCATTAGCTATACTTTTCCATTTTGTAATTTTTCTTACGTTATTTTTACATAATGTGTATTTTGCCTTTTAAAACTACAATTAAAGAAATGCAGGCTATTGAGCATTTAGTATATTAATATTGCCTATTACTATGTTATATTAAAAACTAGAATTTGTCTACAAAAAAATATGCTTAATTTCGTGTGATCATTTTTCAACATTTTGGATAATTATATCATTTATTTAAAGAGTTTAAAACATGACATGAAAGGCTACGAAAGAAGACTTGCAGTGTGTGAATGGGAACTTTTCAAGCCTGGGGCATCAAAGTTGTGTCCAAAGTAAAGTTCAAACCTTTTGATACCCTTCTGTAGAAAAATACTAGAAATTATATTTAATTATTTCTACCTAATTTTAAATAAAGAAAATTCTAAGGTTGTTTTCGCAGTACATAAAAGAGCTCTATAATCCAAACGCAAAGAATATTTTCAGACAGAAAATACCCCAATTTTCAGAAATTTCAAAATATTATAACCTTTCAAAAATTTGCTAACAATACATGTTTTAAAAATTTCAAAATATCTAAAGAATACTTTCCTTTAGCTTTACGTGAAGGCAAAAGCCCATTTCCACACATGGTATAGGATAAAAATGCGAAACACATTTTGCAAAATAGAAAAACTAATCAACTCGGTTAAAATACAGATAAAAAAAAATGCTGCTCTCTAAAGGATAGTGAAGCCAGAATATCATTAATTTTTTCATTTTTTATATCTGAAAATGTCTATAAATTCGTCCGACTTTTAAAATTAAACTTGCGCCAGTCATAAAGAAAATAGGAGTTAGTGACTACTATCTCTACCTCTATCACCCTATCGCGAAGTCTCTCCGAAACTTAGAATTGAAGACTTGAAGATCACGAAAGAACGGGTTTTGCAAAAAAAAGTGATTGTAAGGCTGTTAATAGGGTCTTACTATTGTATATGAACTATTAGACTTAAAGACTTAAATTTGAAGTGTCATATTTTTTGTTGATGAGGTGATCCAATTCATGAACGCAGTGGTAAAATCGTCTCTATAGAGAGTAAAAGGGTTACATGATCGTTAAATTTACAATCTAGTTTTGTGACGATTGATTGTTAATTTTACCAAGTTTTCGGCGCTTGTTGAAATGCGCCACACCACCCATTTTAGAAATCCAAAGCCATCATTTTAAATCAAGAGTAGTGAGGAATATGTGTTTTGAATACAGTCAGAAAGTTAATGCTGATAGATTTTAGTATATTTTCAATTTTATAAAATGTGTATTAATTGTACCTGCTGTTTGTTTTGTATTATAGTGTTTTTTGTGCCTCAAATATTTCATGAATAATTAGTTTTTTCCTTTTAATATATAAAGGGGATAGCCTAATGGTACATGGGTAGGAAAATGCGAAATACTTATAAAAAGAAAAAATGTATTAACTCGGTTAAAACAGTAAGAGCGTGTACAAGTGATTTCTACAGCACAGGTGTCCAACATGTGGCCCGCCAGTACGTAAGTTGCGGCTTGCCGACTTTACCTTGTTCGTCAGATTTTAAAGTTTTTCATTTGAAATACATTTGAGGAAATATATATTTCATATATGCACCCGCAGGTATCGGCTCGTTACCTGTTCCATTGCAATAAACTTTAGAGAAACGTCCTTAGTTAAAATAGATTAATATTTTATCAAAACAGCCACATTTGATTTTACTATAGAAAATTCATTTTTTAATAAATTTCGAATTTGTACTTTATGTATCTCCGCTTGCGGGTTTTTAAGCATGATTCTCTGTGTGTGCTGACTTTCGTTTCTCCTCCTCCTTTTCTGTTTGGATTGCCCAAAAAAAAGAGGCAGTCAGACATTTTTTTAAATTTTAAAAAAATATTCAGGACGGTTAAGAAAAAAGGCAATGTATATACTTAATCTTTTGGGGAATACACACAATCAAATTTCAACAATGGAAACGAGACCCAAAAGGAACTCCGAAATTTTCAAAAAATGGCAATTGAAATATTTTAAACATTATTTGATCTTTTTATTATTTATTACATAAACATTAATTTTTTATCTATGTTGTATCAGAAAAAAATGAAAACAAGAATAATAATTCATTCTTTTTTAAATTTTTCACTCCAGTAAATGTTTTTTTTTCCCAAACTAAAAATGTCATTTTTTTATTGGGGCCCCGCAAATTTATTTTTTTTCAAGTGGCCCGAAGGTCTTTTGGGGTTTGGGACCCCCCTGCTTTACAGGAAAATTGAAGCCAGAATATAATATTAATTTTTGTGTGTGTGTGAGCATATCTAAAAATTTGAAATCGGTTCCTATACTTTAACATTGTAAAAGCACCCTTTGGTTCCGCCCGTTGGGAACCGTGTTTTTAAAAACACAAAAATGAATAATTTTCATGATATTTCGTGTCACTGAGATTAGAATACATGCGAATTTTTTTAAGGACATTTTGAAAAAAAAATTTTTTTAAAAATACAATGTTTTAAAAAATTAATTTAGAAAAACCTTTTTTTCAAAATGTTCTTTTTGTGAAAAATGCTTCCATTATAATAATTTTTTGCTTAAAGCTGAGACCTTTTACGAGGCTCAACTAAATTTTTGAAAAATTCACTTTTTTTGATTACAACCATTTGAAATAATTATGGGTATTTTAAAATTTTCCCCCCTTCTTTTTTCGGGATAAACCCACTTCTAAATTTTATTTCAAAAAATTTTAGTTGAGCCCCCAAGGTCGGGGGCTATTACAAAAATATTAATAATTTAAAAATTTTTCACAAAAAAAGAAATTTTTGAAAAAAAAATTAAAAAGTTATTTTTTGCCAAAATATTGTATTTAAAAAATTCTTTTTTTGCTTTAAAAAAATTTTATACATTTTCTAATCTAAAATATCATGAAATATTTTATGGGTTTTGTAAAACACGGTTCCGAAATAGTCGGGTATCTTTAAAAAAATATATAGTATAGTCATGAACACAGAAATCCCCCAAAGTGGATGGGGAATGGCTTGATTTTATGAAAAATATTTGATTTTTTTTAACGCCTTTAAACATTTCGAAAAATTTGGGTACAAAACAGTAATTTGTTATATATCTTGAAGCTTTTTTTTATATATTTTCAAGCGTATTTGTCATATATTTTCTTGAAGCCATTATACATGGGTTCGTTTTCCCGAAATGATTTATCTGTTGTAGATGAGTAAAAAACATCCCGGAAGAATTTGGGCTATTAATTTGTTGTAAACAAATGAGGGTTTTGTCATTTTTAAAAAATTTGATTTTACAGAGTTCTTCAACAAATTTTGTTAATCACTTTTAATAATTTTTGAATATATTTTTTATAACACTTCTAAAATCACACAAAGGGTACCAACACACTCAGTAGTTTGTTAAATGGTTACTTATATAGTAAAAAAAATTTTATAGGTTTGAGTATTTTGTCTTGGGGGATGTTCACAATAGTGCAAATAATTTTAAAAAAGTCTACCATTTATTTTTTTTTCTAAAAAAGGTTCTTAAAAAATACTTCAAATTTTGTGACTAAAAAAATTAAGTAATTTTGAAACAATCATCTCTTTTTTACTTCTTTTTTTTATTTTTTTTCGAGAATTTTTACATATTTGTTTCATACT
>BMAV01026693.1:0-10089 GCA_019973955.1 Trichonephila inaurata madagascariensis | reverse complement strand
TGACGGGGACATCCCCCGAGCTGGAAACCCCTCCCCCAACTACCAACCAAAGGGAGACGTTCAGCCTCGAAAGATTTAACGTGCATCCCCGCCCTTACACGGCGGGTCTTTAGTGGTTCTGGGCGCGAACTCATGATATGCCTGCCATGATCCAATACCTTAACCACTAGGCTACCGCAGCCCCGATCTTACTTCGGAAAGACGTATATATACGTCCGGTGAAATTAACGCTTTGGCTGAGCGAGACGTTTATATACGCCGGTGGTACGTAAGAGGTGAAAGTCGTATTGTAGATTTAGCGTCAAAGTATAGTATTATTGAATTCAATACATTGTTATTGTATGGAGGGGGCGCGATGAAAATTATGATTGAATATTGGTTCGCAAATACTGAAACTTTGAGAAGCACTGACCTATGGAGCGAATTCAGGAACTTCATTTATAAATATAATTTAAATCCAGAGATGTGCAAAGATTTATAAAGTTAATTTCAATAAATAATAAAAGTTTACAATTAGATAAATAACTATCTACATTACGTATCACATTTCGAATGATCACACTCAGTTCGAAGGATTGATTCTCAGAAAGTGAAATTGGAGGGAACGAGACGCACACGCAAAATAACATTAAACCAAAACTTCATCCACCTACCTTATATCCCAATATTACAATCCAAACATCACGTTGTTCGTATAACTTGTCAAGATAGCTCACCTTTCTAATTCCGTACGCAAGACTAGGGAAAACGAAGTGCTACATACTACGCTCGTAGCAGACGGCGTGAATTACAAAATAATACCTATTGTGATGTTATGCTCCTTCACGAGTTTTTGATATTAAAATTCATTATATTCAAAAGAAGGACGCGTGTTCATTTCGCAGTGAGCGCTTAGACATAAATAATGACATTTATAGCCTTTGTGCATCATTCAGGTGCTTCGAAAGCAAATATGAAAGATTCTTCTTTCTAGGCATTCTATTGCTAAAGTTATTTTGCAAGTTTTATATTCAGCGTTTTTCTCACCTTGAACAGAAACTTCTTCAGAAATAAACGAGTGTTCAGTGTGTCTATCAAATTCACACTTGTTTCTAATATATATATTTTTTTGTTGATATCTCGATTTCGAGCTGTTTTTTGATGGACAACGAAATTTTAAAATATGTTAAAGTATTGTGGAAGGTATTAAAAACCTTGTGGGGTTCCCCCTGAACCCCCCCCCTTTTCCTGCCACTAAAGTGTTGAAGGAAAAAAAGCATGACCGAAATTTCCAAAATAAAATTTTTATTATTATTCCCATTTATAAACCACAGTCCAAAAGGGAACCTGGGAATAAAAGAAAAAATAAACCCTATAAAAAAGGGAAAGAAAACAGATCAATTTTAACTTAATAATTTTTAGTATAATTTTAAATTTCCCAATTTTAGCATATGGAAAAACCCCCTTAGTCACTTTGTAATTAAATTAAATTCCCTTTTGTAACGCGCAACATTTTGCCTTCTTCTTAAAAACCGAACTCTGACTTATATACCAACAATTGCAATCGGGGTTTCTTCTGGGGGGATGTTTGGAATTAAACGAATGCGCCCAAAATTCCCCAAGAGGATTAGTATAAGGTCGCGTAAAGATCCGTCACAACCCGGAAAGGTATTCATGCGAAAACCCTTAAAAATGAAGTAATGATCAAGATTTTAATCTTCCAAATGTGGTTTTTGGGGGGTATTTTAAAAAGAAAATGAAATTTTCCAAAATTTTGGGCTCGCCATCGGGGGGCTACGATAGTTAGGGGTTGCGGTCACGAACTCGTGGTCGGGGGTTCATGTTTTCCAGTTTTTGTCCCCCTGAAGCCCCCCGGGGGATGCACTTTAAATCTGTCGGGGTCAAAGTTCTGCTTGGAGGGGTTACCAGTAAGGTCTTTTTGCGTTGATCGGCCCAAAAATAAAGTTTGCCCAAAAATATTTGAGTAGTTTTTTGGGGAACGTTAACGTTTTTGTTTCCCCCGGGAGTTATCTCGGGGTTCGTTTTTTGCAGTTAATTATTATCCCGAGAAACCTGTGAACAGAATTTGTCAGTAGATGGGTTTTTTCAGGGGTTTACTCCGGCCGGGGGGAAAAAAGGATATATTCACTTTGTTTGGGCAAGTTGCAAAGTTTTGTTTGGGTTTTTGGGTCTTTTTGGGGGCAGGGCACGTGTTTCCCCTTTTGTATATACAGTCGGGTTTGTGGATTAGGATGTATAAAGAAGGTGTTGGTTTTGTGTGTGTGAAAAAAAACAAAATAATGGCATGATGAAGAGAAAGGAGGGTTTTTTAGATAAGATTTGAAAGATGAAAAAATTTTTAAAATAGTGGAAGTGTAGTTTTAATTTTTTTATTTGGGAATCAGGGGGCCTTTTTGATCACCAAAAATTTAGAAGGAACTGATTAAAAAATTTCCCCGAAAATCATCGTGACGAGTTTTCCCACATCAGAAGACCCAGCATTTGTCCTTCACCCCCCAGGGTTTAACCCCCCAGGCATTTTTTAGGTGTTTCTACAATGATAAAAATCAAACCAAGACAGTGTTACTCGTACCGTAAAAGAGATTCCAGAGGTGAAGAAAAGTAAGAAAAGAGACCAGATATCAGTGTACAGAATGTCAGGTATCACTTTATGTTGTCCCTTGTTTCAAAAACTATCATACAAAGACTAATATTTAACTTTTTCCATTTTCGAGATAACTCTGGGATAGTAAATAATATTAAAACAAATGCCTTTAACTGTAAAAATTAAAAATTCAACTAAAAGCATACTTTATTTTTGTTTTTTCATTTCCTTGTATTTAATAATAAAATAAAAAAAAAATGTGATGATCTTTTGCAATTTTTTTCGAAAAAAATTGTAAGGGGAGTGGTTAATAATTACCTTCTCACTACTGTCGTACGTAATTATAAGAAAAATTAAGACCCCCCCGGACTCATATAACTTTTGATTGTTCCCTGTTTTCTGCCACCAAAAATATTCGAAAATCTTACTTTTCGAATGTATAAAAAAAAATTCTCTTACAATTCAGTCTGGAAGACGTTAAAACCAGTATATAAAATTCAATACATTTGATTTAACGATTAATGAATTATTTCTAATTATATGATCGCAAATAATTTTAATTTCCAAAAACGATTCCCTTGCAAATTCCATTTGCCCCCTCCCCAAAAGTTTGTTGAATACAGTTCTTAACATTACCGATGACTGAGTTCGCGTGTAGCTCTTTAAAATAACTCAAAAACTCCCTCAAAATATACTTTGATACTACATCTACTTATTTTCTATTGTACAAATAAGACTATTCACTAAAAGTTAAACGCATTTCTGTCAAAGCCTCAAACTAAAAATTTAATTCTATTATTCTGCACATTCCCAAAAAAATCGTCTATAATTTCTTAAGCCTTATTCGCTACTGAATTAAACACACACACACACACAACACACACACACACAACACACACACACACACACACACACACACACACACACACACACACACACACACACACACACACACACACACACACACACACACACACACACACACACACACACACACACACACACACACACACACACACACACACAAAACCCACACACACACACACACACACACACAAAACCACACACACACACACACACACACACACACACACACAAAACACACACACCACACACACACACACACACACACAACACACACACACACACACACACACACACACACACACACACACACACACACACACACACACACACACACCCCACACACACACAAAAAAAAATTTTTTTAAAATTTTTTTGCCAAAAAAATATGCGTGAAAATTTAAAATTTTAAAAATATTATATAAATCCCATATATATATATTTAAAACTTACATATATACAGGGTATCCCCGAATGCCGTGTACAAACTTGGAGGGGCAGGAAAAAAATCATGAAAACCATAATTACATTAAAAATCAGGGGGAAGTAACCATAACGAGATAAAGGGGAAAAAGAAAATTAAACCAATATGAATTAGTGTAAAATGTTTTATTACAAAAAAAAGAAACAAAAAGAATCGTTTACATTAAACCATCACAGGAGCTGCGAAATTGCTTTTTTAGTTGTAGCAGCACGACAGGACGCGACATGGTTTGGGGAAACAGGGAAAATAACAATCTTTCGGATCGTAACAGCAACTATGGATACCCGGCCACCAGGTCCATTTTGAATGGGGACGTTGTCAATCGTCTCTGAAAGATCCATGCCCCCCGGTTTTAATGCACCCCAGCAAACGTTTATGATACGGTTTCCGCCTCGTTGATATTTTTCCCTACAAACGACCCCCGGTAGCTGAGTGGTATAGGAATCGGATCTGGCATGAGGTCCCGAGTTTGAGCCCGAACACTAAAGACCCGCCGGGAGGGCGCGATCGTTAAATCTGTCGAGAGCTGAAACGTCCCCCCCGTTGGTGGGTGTGGAAGTTAGGAGGGGGTTTCCGCTCAGGTCGCCCCCTCCTTTACCATGGTTCAAAATTACGGTCCATCGCCAAAAACCCCCGTGTAGCTGAACAGTGGACGTTTAAAATTTAATCAACCAATCAATCAACCCCCCCAAAACCCACAGCAACACGTCCATTTCCTTTGGGTAGGCTGCAGATGAAACGGATATCCCCAACCCGGTGTTCGTATCCGATTCTGTCCATCGCACGCTATGAAATGGGGAAAACCCCATGCCGACCTTTCGAGCTCGCAGAGCCACCTATCACTTTCCCCCTGTAATTATGGTCCCCATTGTACCTCTACCCTCTTCCAATGTGTACACGGCATTCGGAAGGGGCGAAAAGTTATAGAAAGCAATTGACTCTAAAACAAAAGCTTTATATTGCTCAACCAAAAACAGTACTAGTTTCAACAAAATCAATCATGAAACAAGAGATGCAGTTCTTCGACTCGACTGAAAATCCACCACCAAATATTATAAAAAAGGGGGTTTTTTAAAACAATTCCTCCAACAAGTTGAACCGAGAGGGCGTTTTCGCTGATGGATGGTTCGGCACAAAGTTAGAACTAGGTGGTATAAAAGTATAAATTGTTATGCTTTCTGAAACCCTTTTTTAAAAGAAAAATCAATTTTTGTATTTTACCTTTTTAAAAAATAAGTATTAATTTTGGAAATTATATATGTACCCTTTATTTTTAAAAAGCTTATATTGATTTTTTTTAAAAAATAAAATTTCGTTTTAAATTTTTTAAATTTTTTTTTTTTTTGGGGATTTCCTGGATATTCCGGGAAGGGAAAACCCCGGGAAAATCAGAAACCCTAATCATAACACAGGCACCGATGGACAAGGATTGTCGGATCCCTTTTAAACAAATCCGGTTCCCTTCTGACGTCGGGGCTGTGATGCATTGTTCATATTGTATGCATGTTTTCGTATAAATTAATTTTTTTCTTCTTTAGCCCTTTTTCTTCCACATACGCACCTCCCCCTTTTTCCCGATAAAAAGTGGTTTGGACCCCATGTTCTATGGTGATTTGTCGTCCCCTTGGGTTTCATCACCTCTAAATTGCGGCTGAATTTTTCACCCTGTATATTTAGAGGTTATCACCCCCCTTTTTTACCTAGTATGTGGAGGTAGGGGAAAAAACACCATGATCCCAATCAATCTATTTTTTTTATCACACAAAAAACAACACAAAATTTAAATTTAACAGTAAAAAAATTTTTTTAACCGCGAAAGTGGGAAAAAACAAAAAACCAAAAAAAGGGGACTATCAAACTCGTTCCTTTTTTTATAATCAATTATCATCCGATTTTTATAATATGAAATTTCGAACAATCGATTTAAAGCTTCCTTTAATAATTCCAAAAATTTAAATATGCCGTCAGTAACAATCTCAATGTTTTGGGTTTACCCCTCTCTATTCTAGCTTTGAAACCCCCACTATATATAGAAAATTTTAATACCCCATTTTTCTTCTTCCGAAGGGGGTTTTTGAATAACGCGAATTATAGCCAAAAAAATTTCCCCAAAAGGTTAATAGATGGATCACTAATAGATCCGTCAATACCGCTCGTAAAAAGTAAAAAAAGGAGAATGAAATAATAATATAGATTATTTTTTTTATCCCAAAGGTTTGAGTTTGAACTCTCTTTTTACAATTTTTTAATAAAAACATTAGTATTTACCATAGCAAAAATGTTTTTGTTTGAACTTAATCTCCCAAAAATAAATGGCTCGAAAGAAAAAAACTGCCATTTTACAAAAAGGGTTGAGAGAGGTTTTCAGTTAGAAAATATTTTTTGGTACTGTACCTTTAACTTCTCATTTCCACCCCCCTGTTTGCTGTTAAATTTCTTAAAAACCCGAAACTTTACTTAGAAATTTAAGGGAAGCAAAGTTAGAAAAAGCTCTATGTGATGAGAAGAAACACTGAACCAAAGTGATTTGATAAAATTACGATTACGACCTTTTAGAGACAATCCTCTGTCGCGTCGATACTTGTTTAGAACGCTTGATCTTTTTTTTTTTTGCTTAAAATTTTTTTAAATCCCGATAGGAACTTTTTAATTTTTTAATTTTTGGACCTTTTTTTTATTAAAATTTTTTCCAGTCATTTTATTTTTAATTTTAAACGTTTGTTGGGGTTCTTTTATTTTTTTAAGTATCTTGTTAGTTTTTCATCAACACAAAGTTTCATCAACTGGGTTTTTTAGAAAAAATTTTTAAATGAATTTTATAAAAATTTCTATTGTTTTAAGATAGAAAAATACCAAGTTTCCTTATCCCAATTTTCGATGTGGGTTCCTTTCAGGTTATTTTTTACAGATTTTTTTCCCGTTCCCTCGATCAAATTAAGTACAGTTTTGAAGGATCTATATGGGTTCCCTTCAATTAATCCCCTTTTTGGGGAAAACTTTTTGGGGTATCAATTCGGATTCACAGCCAACCTTTTTGGAAGCGGATAATTTGATATTTAAATAAACACTATATATAGTTGAAGTTTTTTTAGCTTGAATGGAGAGGAGGAGTTATACCAAATCAGGTGAGATTGCTACTGCAGGTATATATTTGAATTTTGTGATTAAGAACCCTTAGGAAGAAGTTTCAAAAATGACGATTGTTCACTGAGATTGAATTGATATTAGATTAAATCGGATGATAGGTTAGATCCTTTATTAAGGTAAGGATCAAGTTTGATAGTCTCCTAATCGATCTTGTTTCACCGTCGTTGTTCCACTTTCGCGGTTAACATTGAGACATTCTCTTACTATTATTAGTTGAAATTGTGTCTGTTCTTTGAGTGTGGTAAATAAATAGATTAATTGGATCATGTCGAGAGTGTTTCTTCCCTCCCCCCATATATCTAGGTGCCCGAGAAAGAGGTCTGAGCCCCTCACAAATTCTTACATTAAGACACCTAACACCATCTATGAATAAATTTAGCGTATATTGCTACAAATCTGGCTTTAAATGGGTTAATTTCAATTAATATTTTGGAGGATCTAAGCTTACAAAATTGTGTGCCCAAATAATTTGTAGACACTATGTATTGTATATAGAGCGTTCTTATTACTTATGATGCAATTGGGAAGCATAAATTAAAATAATGTGTGTAATGCATATTAAGGGTATCCGAAAATATTTGTATGTAATAGAAGATAATTATGATATTGAATTAAAATACCAATATATTGGCTCGCGTAATAATTTTTTCAATTATTAAAATAATCGATTAAGATTATCGTTACACAACTAATCATTAATAATTAACCCATAATAATGACGACTGATTGCTAGTAGGTTTCATTTCAGTACTATGGAAATTACAAAAGTTTATGGGGTTGGTAAATTTTAAAAAAGATTTGTTATACTTATATAAAAACAAAATTTTAACTGCTTTCTGGTGGATTATTACTTATCTTTCTACAATGCTGCGTTACAACTTTTAGAACCATGGTTGAGATATGAACTTTTTTTAAAAAAAGGAATTTAAAAATTTTAATCTAATACTTGTAGGTTTTACTCAAGTTTTTCTTACATGTAAAAACTATAACTAATTTATTTTAACTTTCAAAATAATAGAAATGAAACACAAATATATTTACTTTAAACTAAATCTTTCCTAATTTTGTTCATGTACCCTCAAGTTAATTTTAATTTGCCATGGACCCCGGCAGCAATCACAAAGCCCTTCAGGTGCCCGAGGCGAATTTATGCAAGTCGTACGTTTATCAATAATATTTCCCGAATTATATTTTGTATATTGCGTCAATAATCATTTACAGAACTGCAATGAGTGAATGGAAATCTTTTACGTTGAAAATGAGAATATTTCATGGCTGGACATAATCATGGGTTACCAAACGAACGATATAATTTTTCCCCAGCATATTGCAAATGTAGTTATTTCAGTGAAATCTGTTAAGGTATCCGACTACGTTCGGAACCGTGATTTTAAGAAAGCGTATAAATGGATAATTTTTGTGATATTTAGTGTCACTTAGATTAGAATAATGTATAAAATTGTTTTAAGAACTTTTTGACAAAAAAAAATTTATTTAAATACAATATTTTGGTAAAAAAATAACTTAGAATAACCTTTTTTCAAAATGTTCTCCTTTTGTGAAAAATGCTTCTGTTATATAATAATATTTTTCCTGTATAACTCAGACCTCTGTACAGAGGCTCAACTATGATTTTGGAAAAATTCACATTATTGTCAGAGTTACAACCCATTGAAATAATTTTATTGGCGTTTTTTTCTTAAAACTTCTCCTCTCTGTTGTCGTAAAACATGGATAAACCCACTTCTAAGTTATATATTTCAAAAATTCTAGTTGAGCCTCTGTACAGAGGTCTGAGCTACATACAGGCTAAATATTATTATAATAGAAGCCTTTTTCACAAAAGGAGAATATTTTGAAAAGGGTTTCCCTTCTATGTTCTTTTTTGGTCAAAATTTTGTACTTAAAAAATTTTTTTATTAATACTATTCTTATAAAACAAATTTAAAACATTTTCAATCTAAGGACACTAAATATCATAAATATTATCCATTTATCGCTTTGCAAAATCACGGTTCCAAGTAGTCGGATACTTAAAAGTAATTTTTAAGCCGTTACTCGCGAAAAGTGCACAGCGGTGCCACCGGTAACAGAAAAATCCCGGGAAAAAAAATCTACCGGAATTTAAGAGGGGAAAAAAAAATTAATTATTGAGAGCTCCAGGCGGAACTATTTTGGTCGTTTGATTCGTGCAACACTAATGACCGGAGATAAATGCTCTACTTGTCACGGTATTTTTTTTCTTTTTTGCTAATGTTATCAACACCTTCGTAGTAAGAATAGGTAATCAAATAACATTTTTTTTTAGAAGACCATTCTTTGATATAATTTCCTCCTTTTTTCCCTTTAGGATTTAACTATTTAATTTAGGACACCTTTTTGCTATTTGCCTTTCCATTACATTTCAACGTAATTTTAATCTTGTTGAGTTTTTATTCATGCGTTTTATTTCAAGACTGTTGTAATTATTTCATTAAGGTACACCTGATTCAAAAAAAAAAAAAAAGATAAGAAAGAAAGGAAGAAAAGAAAAAGAAGAGGAAAGGAAAAAGAAAAAGTATTTCCTCTCTCTTTCCATTGAAATTATTTTTGAATATCCGAAAGCTATTAACTAAAGCGCTAGGACTAGATAAAAATTGAAAGTGGAAATAAATAAAGTATGTACTTTATTTTTTGATTTGGGTGTATCTTACTTAAATAATACAAAACAGTATTCTGAAAATAGGAAATATATTATTGGCATTTTCATAAAAGATTCATATCTCGCTTTCTCGAATTTTCAAACTGACCAATAGTATCAGCCTTAAAGTTGAATTCTAGAACTAACAAATAAACAAACAAACAGAAAAAAATGGCTGAATAATGATACACTTATCGTACTGGTTCCAATTTTTAAATTTTTACTAAATTTTAATTGAAAAAGGTACTCTCAGCGATTAAGGTATGACACTTCGGAACCATGATTTTAAAAAGCGCATTTCATGGATAATTTTATTATTTAGATATTAGA
>BMAV01026692.1:0-33650 GCA_019973955.1 Trichonephila inaurata madagascariensis | reverse complement strand
ATATAATCTAAAAAAAAAAACAGAAATATGTTTCAAAATTTAAATTGGGGTATTTTTTTTAAATTTTTTCTTCTTAAATGATACTTTATTTTTTAAAATTTTTAAGAGATGGGGGACCAATGAAAAGGAATTTAATTTTCCTTTCCTCTTTAATTTTCTAATTCTTAGTATGGATTCAAATTTCTTTCCATAAATTACACTCAAAGGATGAAATCGTTTTAAATATAAGAAATAATTGCTCAAATATCTGTAACGACACAAATCATGTTATTTTGTTCCAGAAAAAAAGAAGGGTAAAAAAATTATTTTCAAACCAGTTTATATAAAAATATTTTTTTTTATTTCTTTAGATTAAAAAAAAATTATTGATTTTTATTTTAAAAAAGCTTTCTATTTGTAATTTTTTTCTATTTGCGATACTGTTCTAAAAGAATCCCTTTAAAAAAAATTCTTGTGTGAGCATTTAGATATTATATACACATTTTTAAACAAAAATAAATAAATAAATAATCCGAATTTTTTTATTTGCACTGATTTTTTTTTATTGTTCATTTAATGAGACCAAGTAACACACATACTATCTGCCAGATTTATCTAAATGCTATGTTCATCGAGGAAATAATGCTCAATGCCTCACTATCTAATTTTATAAAACAAAATTTATCATTTGCTATAAAATTGGTCCCAAACATTAATTGGTAGTTTCAGCTTGAAAGTTATTTAATTTGCTGTTTAACGTGAGGCTCCAAAAATTCTTTTCTTAAAATAATTTTATCAGAAAAAGCAGCAGTTTTTTACTTTTCGCAATGATAAAACAATTTTTATAAGGAACTAATTTCTACGATGTGTGGTACATTATTCTGATAAAGAAATAGTTTTTAACTTGTGTCATATGGTAATAAATCCTGTTAAAAGAATTTCTGTGTACCATAATAATATAAAAGTTTTGATTACAATTTTTTTTTTAATTCAATGAAATGGTGTCTTTTTTTTTGGTTTTTTTAAATATGAAAAAAATTTTTTTATACTTTCAAAAATAAAATTCTTTATTATTAATTTCCCAAAAAAGCAAAAATTTTTTTATATTTTAAAAAAACAATATGTCTATTGCAATATTGCGCAGATTGTTTATTACCTAAATAACAATTTGTCAGTGATTAGAAAATTTTAAAATATGAAATTATTATTTTGAAAACTGTGAAATGATAATATACTTAAAGCATTAAGATATATTTTTTCTAAAACTTTTACTTCAATAGTAGTTTATGATTTGAGAATTCCAATTTTATTAGTAATTTTAAACATTCAAGAGTCCATATGTACAAAATAAATTTTATATTCGTTTACTTACTTTGTTCAATGCAGGATTCTAGCATGTACTTGCATGAGTTCTAACTTCTTAAATCATTATTCCGTTTATATTTCTTAAAACTTTCAGATTTTACGCAAAATAATGCAATAGTTATTCAAAATTTGCATGGTTAATAAACGTTTCCTTGAAGCAAGTAAATTAATACAACTTTGACTTGAAGTGCTTTTGTATTTCACTGTTCAATCAACACTTGATATTTTATATTTCTAACAATTCTGAAAGAATGTGTATATTAGTTGTGTGATTTAGTTACTCTGTGTTGTTAGGCGGGAGGGGAATTTCATACCAGTATTTTTATAGGAGCAAAAAGCTTGTTAAAGTAAATTTTCAGATACAGTTTTTATCAGCAATTTCTTCCACTATATTTTTTGGTTTGTGAGGGCTCACAGCCCAGGTTTTGCCGCCCCGACAAAATGGAACATGCCCCTTCTCCCCCAAAGCCTCCTTCTCTCTTATAATATAAATATATATATATATATTATTTTTAAAAATAAAATTTTTTTAATTAAAAAATTTAAAAAAAATTAAGGATTTAATTATTTGTTTTTTTCCAAAATGAATGAAATGGAAGATAAGGAATCGTCTATTTAAAAAAGCCCTTCTTCGAAAAATAGTCTACTAATGGTGGGGACCACAAGCGTTTGTTTTAATTTATAATAACTACACTAAAGACAAAATAAAGCATCTCCATGGCTCTGCATCTACCCAAACCTCTTATTACCCTTGTCCCATTTTGGTAGCAAAAACCCGGGGACATCATAAGGGTGAAAGGAATGTCACTTGAACCTCACTGAAATGGGGAGAAAGTTACTGTTAAAGATTGTAAGCATATTAAACTTTATGTTTTTAACATATGCTCCCGCCTCAAACCCTTCAAGTTTCAACATAAAAGAAAACTGATATTAAATATACAGAGTAAAAAAAAAAAATTAAGTTACTTTAAAATTTTCAAATTCAGACCCAAAACATTTCAAAAAATTTAAATCAAATTTTTGTAACAAAAAAAATATTTTTTTTCAAATTTGACCCAAATCCCCCGCCCCCCGGGAAGGGGTCGGGTTTTGTCCTGCCCTAAAGCCCCCCCCTGGCTCTATTGCCCCCTTTTTAAACAAATCCATTTGGGGAAACCCTTTTTGGCCCTTTAAAAAAAATATTTTATTTGAACGCACCCTCTAAAAAAACTTGAATATGTAAATTAGGTATCTTATATAGTCTGGCTTTCAAGCTGGGGAGAGAGAGGTGGATAATTATACGGAACAGTGATTAATCAAATTTATAGTGTAAAAGGAATATTTGTGTTTGATAATTGTAATAATTAAGGTGATGATTTTCACTAGGATTGAAGAGATTAGATAGCTAGGAAGGCAGTGTATTCGAACCTGAAGAAAGTGTACTGGTATTTAAAGTCTTCTCATATTTCGCGTACCTCAGTGCTTCTCAAAATTTCAATATCCAATCATAATTTTCATCGCACCCCCCTCCATACAGTAACAATGCAATGAATTCAATAATACCACACTTTGATCCTAAACTTAACGACTTTAACCCCTTGTGACCCAGCGTTCATCCAAAGCGTTAATTTGTTTATATAAACATCTTTTTGAAGAGATATTTCTATACGCTGCTATCCTAAATTATTCCCAAGGCTTTGGAATGCAATAAAAAAGGGCCTTGACAATGTTTGCAAAGGGTTTCTTATTTCAGATTATTTTGTGCTTTTTATTCCCCCCAAAACATCATATAACACACCTACATGGCAAGCGGCTGGCTTTGGAAAGCAAAGGGCGTAAATTTTAACCGGCAGTTAAGAGATTTATTATAAACCGTACAAATTATCAAGAGATAAGAGTTAATTTTTTTATATAATTTTATATGTGACAATCTCATGGGTCACTGGTAATTATTAAACTTGTTCTTAACTTAATATTCTTAAATTAGTTATAAAATACATTGTGTAGCACTGATGCATTTATAAGTGTAATATATCACTGTAAATGTGTATTTTATTTTTTATTATGTCAGAATGATTTTTGTTTGTTTACTTTCAGTAAATTAATAACTTTTTTAAAATAATCTTTTGTTTTGTTTCTTCAATAAGCTCGCGCACCCTCGAAGAGTTGTCACCCCCAAAGTTTGAGAAACTAAAAAGCTAAATAGCCGTCTACTCTAAATAGCCGTCGAGCCGCAAGTCCTCTCGTGAGGTTGGTGGAAGGGAAAGAGAGGTGGAAGGCCTCTGATCACCCCCAGAGTGTTCTCCCTCCAAACTGGGGTGGAATAGAGCCAAATCATACTGTCACCTGTATGGTGCTCAAAGATACGGCTAACGACAGGCGTCACTTAGCCCTTTACCATGATGAATTTCGTGGGCCTCGATCTGGCCTTTGCCGATCAGGTGGTAACAACATAACAAAAAGTAGTTAATGTCAAAAGGTAAGTGTCTTTTTTTTTTTGTATGTAAATGAAGACCTTAGAAAACGATTTGACTATTTATTTTAAGTGAACAGTGTGTATCAGTGGCGCACACAAGGGGGATGTCCTAGGGGTCCGGACCCCCCCCATATCCCTTGATTTTTTTTTTGATTGGTTATGATCCTATGCATATATTACATAAAATTTAATTATGTATTTATTATTAATAATTAATTTTATTAATTAATGATAATAGTTTATTCAATAATTAATTTTATATTGTTTTGTTCCCAAAAATCGAAATCGACAAAATCAAAAGAATATGTTGGGCAGCGTATTGGAGCATGATACCAAAATGGTGGACTTTGGACGCTGGACACCCCCCTTGAAAAATTTTTGTGTGCGCTACTGGTGTGTATAATTAATTTTTCAGTTGAATATCTTTAATTAATTAATTAGCTCTAAAGGATTAAGTATTTTGTTTATGTATATCCCTTAATTTTCACTGTAGTGATTCAAAAAATAATATTGCTTGAAAAAAAACTGCAATAAATCAAAATGCGGTAGGTATAAGGGTTAAGACAAAAATTTCAAAAATTTTTATTTTTCATAGTTCAATACGGAATAGTCCTGCATGTTTATTACATATAATAATCGAATGTTTGCATAGTGTGAGGATACCGCCAGCTAAGTGTGAGTTTCATGAATCGTTCTTGTGACTGATCGATCACTATCATAACAAATCAAGAAAATCGGTCATCTGGAACGCTTTTCTAAAGCATGTTTATAAAATTTTTTCTATTAAAGGAATAATTTTTTTTACTGTGTTTAAGATATCACTCACATTAAATTCTAGTTTCAACAGGAAATAAATTCCATGCTCCGAAAAGTTAAAAACAAGTTCATGTAAAAGGTGAATGCCTTCAAGAGACCAAATTCTTAATTATTTTCATCTTCAAAAGTTTTGTAATATTTTAAATGAAGTGTAAGAATACTGTTATGTGTTTAACCATCCGACCGGAACATCTGTCTCTCAGACGGGGATGATTTGTTTTGATGTAGATAACGCTGTGGTGTAATTTTTGGGATGGGCTGGCCTTGACATCATCAGGTGGACTCTACCCAGTGAGAGGATCCCGTGGTGGTGCATGACGATTTTTTTCAACTCACGATATGTGCGATTTTTCTTATCTATCACCGTCTATCACACGGATATTCCTATAGTTTTTCCGTGTTTGGTATTGTTATTTTAAATTACTTTTACATAAATATAAATAATTTTTTATCAGTTTGTATAAAAATACTAGTCACAATTCTAGTGATAAAAATATAGTATTGTGCTTAATTTGATCCCACGCGTCTTATTTGAGCCGTACTCAATTTCATGAGTCATAAGGACATTTAAAACAGTTCTTAAGGTATCCGACTACGTTCCGAACCATGATTTTAAAAAGGCGCATAAATGGATAATTTTCATGATATTTAGTGTCACTTAGATTAGAGTACATGTATAAAATTGTTTTAAGGACATTTTGGCAAAAAAAAAATTATTTGAATACAATATTTCGGCAAAAAATTAACTTAGATTAACCTTTTTTTCAATATGTTCTCCTTTTGTGAAAAATGCTTCTATTATAATAATATTTTGCTTGTATATAGCTCACACCTCTGTACAGAGGCTCAACTATAGTTTTTGAAAAATTCACATTATTTTCAGAGTTAACACCCATTGAAATAATTTTCGGCGTTTTTTTCTTAAAATTTCTCCACTCTGTTGTCGCAAAATATGGTAAACCCACTTTCTAAGTGATATATTTCAAAAATTCTAGTTGAGCCTCTGTACAGAGGTCTGAGCTATATATAGGCAAAATATTATTATAATAGCATTTTTCACAAAAGGAGAACATTTTGAAAAAAGGTTATTCTAAGTTAATTTTTTGCCGAAATAGTGTATTTAAATAATTTTTGCCAAAATGTCCTCAAAAAAATTTTATGCATGTATTCTAATCTAAGTGACTCTAAATATCATGAAAATTATCCATTTATATGTTTTTGCAAAATCACGGTTCCGAACGTAGTCGGATACCTCAAGTTAATAAAATTCAAAAAAATATTACGTACCCGTCTGTCAGACGGATATTTCTCAGTGCGGCAAAAAAAGTGATGTTCCGGCCAGAGGGTTAAACAGGTTAACGGAAAGTCATGCGTAAATAGACAACGATTTCGTTCCGGATCAGACAAACCTTTTGTAATGACCTTCGAACTTCTTCGGAATTCCCCTTGCTAAGAATTCTTAGAAAGAGCGAAACTTGGCAATCCTTTTTTTTTTTTTTCAAATTCAAGTAAGATTTTAACTTATAGATATTCAGCAGTAAGAATCAGAACTGTTTTGCTAATGATTTGTAATACATTTCTTATGTTGATTTGAATCGAAGGTTTGTTTCATACAGTTCGTTGTAATTTTATATTATTGATAAACTCCTTAAAGATTGATTTTATTAATTTTTGTATAATCTAACACAATCACTTAAAGAAAACAGAAACTAATTGTAAAAATGTTATTCAATACAAATTTTCTACTGATAAATGAAATTTAGTACACTTACAGTGATAAACTTCTATAATGTAAGGATAAAGTATGTTTTATAGTTAGTGATTACAATAATTTATGTTTCCATATTCCTTGCTTGATCGAAATTAGACTCAATGGCCATGAAATGACAATTGTCAATGCTTCTAGAAAAACTACATAGTACTTAATATTATCAAAAACATACAAGCATCCTGATGATCTTAGAAAAAAAAATTGTCGCAATATTTAAAAAAATACTCTCTAAATATCTTTTTTTCCATCGATTTATTTTCAAAATTTTATGATTATTTTTCTGAAATTTACAGGTATCGTTTTTTATTTTTGAATAAAAATGTAGCCTCGTAAGCAATATTGTGAATTTGGAATGATAATGAATGACGTGCTTAGACTTCTCTATAAACATCTGCATTTTATAGGTTATAGACAATAAACATTATTAACGAGAATCCTAACAAGAAATGTATAACTTTATGATTGAATCTGTTGACACGAAGCACTTAATACAGCGTTTCTCAAACTGTGGGGCGCACCCCCTTTGGGGGGGCGTAATAACTGTACTAGGGGGGCTAGAGCATATTGAAAAGTCGAAAACAAAAACTATTAAAAACAATTACAAATTTACTGAAAGTAAACAAACAAAAAATAGATTCTAACATAATAAAAAATAGAATACATATTTACACTGATATAATACACTTATAAAAGTATCAGAACTGCACAATGTATTTCATAATTAATTTAACAATGCTAAGTTAAGAACAAGTAAATAATTACCAGTGATACCATGGTTGTGTCATATATAAAACTATATGCAAAAATTAATACTTATCTTGATAATTTGTGCGGTTTATATTTAATCCCTTAACTGCCGATTAAAAGTTATGCGATTCGCTCCCCAATGCCACCATTTTCCAAGTAGGCGTGCTTATGGGATGCATTGGGGGAAGAGAAAAGGAATAAATAAGCAAATCCTGAAATAAGTACATCCTTCGCAAACACTGTCCTTTTATTGTATTCCAAAGCCTTCGGAATAATTTTATGAATAGCAGTGCTCAGAAAAGACTATACTTTTGACAGACGTATATATACGTCCAGGGAAAATAACGTTTTGGCTGAGTGAGACTTATATATGTACGGGTGGAACTCGTGAGTTTTAAATCCTATTGTAGCTTTAGCATCACTTTAGCATCAAAGTATCGTATTATTGAATTCAACACATTGTTATTGTATGGAGGGGGCGCGATGAAAATTAAGATTGAATATTGGATAGCAAGTATTGAAAGTTTGAGAACCACTGACTTAATAAGCTTAAGGCAGTGTCTTTCAATCTTTTTATCGCCGTGGACTGGTCAACGCTTGGTAATTTTATTGCAGCCCCCTAAGGGGGGGTGATTATTTATATTTTATATATGAAGATTTTTTACACGCGCGTGATATTGGAGTAACTTCAGGCGACGTCTCATAGTTTCCGATTGACCTCTTGTTCAAAGAAAGTCGCAAACGGGGACCAATGGCTTAAGGCAGTGGTCTTCAAACTTTTTCAACTCACGGAGCCCCTGAAAGTTGAAGGTGTTTTCGTAGAACCCTTAGAACTAGAAAGTTTTTTCGTGGAATTTCTAGAACTAGAAAGTTTTTTCGTGGAACCCCTAGAACTAGAAAGTTTTTTCGTGGAATCCATAGAACTAAAAGTATTTTTGTGGAATCCATAGAACTAAAAGTATTTTTGTGGAAAACACCTTTTCACATACATGCATCGAAGAATATATATCTCAAAATAACATTTAAAATAGATCAACATGTTATAGGCATTTTATGTGAAGGCAATTAAAAAAAGTGTTGCATTTATTATTAAAATATTCTAATTTAATTTCTTTATATAATTTACTCATTAATAATGTTAATTTGTGATCCAAGTGTCACTTATCCATGCATTATATTTAACAACTGGGATATGGGCTTGCTTCTTTTCACACAAACTGTCGGTCTAGATCTATTGAGATTAAATATCATCGCATTACATATTCTGAGTCTAATTTGTTTTTGTAGCCATTTTCGTTGAGAAATATTCCACACTTAAACACAATGTTCTGAATGGCATTAAAATGTTTATAGCAGTATGAGAAATCCCATGTATATTTTGCTGGAATTTGCAATCTAAAATTTAGAAGCTGTTCTTGCTTAAATTTAGATTTTAGCATCGAATCTATTGATTTGTTGATAAGTTGTTCCTTCTCCTTCGTTATAGGTGTTTTTTCAACAAATGCAAAAGGGGCATTTTTCGTTAGAAAACTATTTAGTTTTGCAAGACATTGTGCTAACTAACGAATTTAAAATTATCTCTTGGAACCCTAGATAGTAACCAACAGAATATTCATAATCTAGTAGGAAGTATATATATAAACAAAAAACATTTTAAGATTCTTTTATTATAATAAAAGTTTTTAAAGTATTACAAAATAAAGTTTTTATATATAAATAAAATTTTCAGTTTTAATGAATAGGATGAGCTTTAGACACTTGTAACTATATAAACTTAATATAGAACGGAAATCCATTTTGCATACACATTTATTTCTTCTCAATTTTTTTTTTTGGACTCGTGGAACCCCTGGGTATGCTTTGTGGAACCCCAGGGCTCCGTGGAACACAGTTTAAGGACCACTGGCTTAAGGTATCCCCCTACGTTCGGAACCGTAATTTTGAAAAAGAGTATAAATCAGTGCTTCTCAAACTTTCAATGCTTGTGACCCAATATTGAATCAGATTTTTCATCGCACCCCTTCCATACAATAATAATGTATTGAATTCAATGATACTATACTTTGTAGCAAAGCTGCAATACGACTTTAACATCTTAAATATCACCGGCGAAATAAACGTCTCGCACAGTCAAAGCGTTAATTGTCCCGGACATATATATACGTCTTTCTGAAGTACGTTCTTTTCTATGCACTGCTATCCATAAAAAATTTCGAAGACTCTGGAATGCAATAAAAGGTCATTGGCAGCTTTTGTGAAGGATTTATTTATTTCAGAGAATTTGCTTATTGTGAATCCCCCAATACATCACATTCGTGTGCCTACGTGGAAAATGGTGGAATTGGGGAGCGAATCGTGTAACTTAAAATCGGCAATAAAGTAATTAAATTTAAACCATACAAATGATCAAGATAAGTGTTGATTTGACAAACCCATGGAGTCACTGGTAATTATAAAATTGTTCTTAACTTAGTATTGTTAAATAAATTGTAAAGTACATTTTACAGTACTAATGCATTTATAAGTGTATTATGTCAGTATAAATGTATATTTTATTTCTTATCATGTCAGAATGTATTTTGTTTGTTTACTTTCAATAAATAAATAATTTTTAAAAAATAAATCTATATTTTCGATTTTTCAGTATGCTCGCGCCCCCCTAGGGGGCGCGCCCCACAGTTTGAGAAACGCTGGTATAAAGGAATAATTCGTTTGATATTTAGTGCCACGTGAATAAGAGTACAGATATAAAAATGTTTTAAGAATATAATTACAATAAAAAAAATTAATCCATTTTTTTGGCAAAAAAATGCAGAAACCAGGACCTTTTCAAAATATTCTCCTCTTATGGAAAATGCTACAATAATAACAATATTTTGTCAATGAATAGATAATACTTTTCTACGGAGCCTGAATTAAGATTTTTGAAATACATAATTTAGAAGTGGATTTATTCGTATATTAATACATCAGACTAAAGAAATTTTAGTAACAAACACCGGTTATTATTTCGATTGATAGCAACGCTAAAGCTGGGAGGCACAACTCAAATTCATAAGGAGCCACTGAAATGTTGAAATTGGCGTAGAGCCGCATGTTGCAACTAATAATATAAAATCTTTATGAGTGTGATGTAATTGAAGTGTAGGTACTACCCCGATTCCATAGTTGGTATATAATTTTAATGATATTTGCACAAGATATCCTACATAACATTAGATTCAGTCAGACAAAGTATTTAGTGTTAGGGTTAGAAATATATGCATATAATTCTATCAAGACAATTTTTTTGGGGAAAACGTATATTTTCTAAATTACTTTATGGGATAAATTCATGTGACATCTTTGTCACATGATAACGACATTCACGTACGTGTTTCCAACTAAACAGTTCAAAAATTCATGTGACATCCCACGATAAATGCAATAACGTGTTTCCTGCCGAACCATTCATGCGTTTTGCTGTTAGTAGCGTTTACTAATTGGGGAAACTTTCCTTTTAAAAAATACATATTTGTCAAGAATAGTAATGTACAAAGGAAAATAAAATACACTCGATTTAAATGTAGACGTATAGTATAAATGGTTTTTCAAATCTAAAAACTTTTTGTAGAATTGTATCACTAGAACATCTTTACCCACTTATTAAATTTGAAATTTTATCTAAGTTTTTCAAGTAGAACAACAAGTTTAATGTCAGTTTGTAATGAATTCAATGGAAAACACGTGATTGTATTTATCATGTGACAGTTATGAATTTAGCCCATTGTTAGTATATAATAAATTTGTCTCCTTTCTAGACACCAAATCTTTGTAGTTTGGAATGAATTTGAAAGTTGTTCTTAAAATTTCATCTAAATGTTCATCATTAAGGACTGCCCGATTTTCAATCTTATTTGAATTCGTAACAGAAAATGCTTGTTCTCAAATATAGATACTGCCGAAGAGACAAAATATCTGTTGTGAAATGTCGATTATATCTGAAAATTTATAGATATCAAGCAGGTGTCCCTCGTGACGTTTTTCTTTGAGTAAATTTGGCTACTGTAGGTCAATAAGTTGAAGTTCTGTAAGTATATCACTAGGATAAGCAGATTAAAGGTTTCTAATAAGTCTGAAAAACATTTTATCGTAGTCAGAAACATTAAATCTTGACTCGTTCTCTTGCTGGCAACAAATTTTCCGCATAAATATATTTGTTCGTAATTATTTTCTCTAAGTAGGACAAAAAACGAACAAAATCTATACTCATAACTAATCATAAAAAGGCTTAGCCTTGAGACAGAAGGCTATCACAGAGTTGTATTTAAAAATCCTGTTATTCTTTCCAAGTATCTCTTACTCAATCCGTTAATATGATCCACAAGATAGGCAAGAAAATATAAATCAGCCTACCAATCGTTGTTTTGTAGCTCTATAAACTTTTTATGATCTTTTTCCAAAAATTGTATGATTTCGTTCTCTAATATAAGAAATAAGCCTATTACCGCAGCTCAGCCATCGCACACGTCAGTGTGATAAATTAAATCCTTATATAAGTGACTCCTAATTCTGTAAGAAATGTTTGAAAAACTAGATGTGTGTTTCAACCTTCTTACCCTAAGATAGCTGATAATTTGTGGCTCTGTGGAAACAATATGTGTTGATATGGCAAAATTTTTTGTTACAAGGATTGCTGGTGTATCATACAGTGAAATTTTTTTAATGTTGTTTCTATAATGTTTTCCAGTTAAAACAGAGGCTCTAATAAGTTTTCCAACACAGAGAGTGAGCATCATCTGTAAATAAACCAACTAACTTTTTCAAGAGTAAATGAAATCTCATTATTTGAATCAATAACTTCTTTGGAGATGTCTTCTCTGTTGTTCGACCTTTCATTGGGCAAATATTTGCAACCTCCTCAAACATTTCAAACCTTTCTGAAATACCCCGAATAAAGACTAAAAGTTGGGACTTGTTTGTACTCTTATCAAGAGTTATTGAAAAATATTTATTTCCAAAATTTTTTATTGATTAACAGAGTTGATGTAAATTTTTGAAAAACTACACTGCTGGCCACCGTAAATACAACACCCTGAAGGCAGCATGCAAATAACATGAAATTTACAACATGCATTAGCGGAGGTGAGATACGCAAATGATTAAAATTTCAGCGCAGATACACATTACGCGCGCCTGTGGTGCCACCTCAAAGCGCTATTTAAGGCTTGGAGATTTCGACGATTTCAAGTTCGGCAATTGTGTTTTTCTTGTGATTTTTTCAAAAAACGATCAATTATGTCTCGTAGAAAACAGCAATCAACTTTTGATCAAGTATCCGAGTTCGACAAAGGAAGGATAGTGGCCTACCAAGATTGTGGATTATCTTTCAGGGAAATCGGTAGTCGTGTTGAACGAAACCAAACAACTGTAATGCGGATATGTGACCGTTGGATGCAGGAGGGTACGACGGACCGACGTGGTCAATCGCATCCACCTCGGTGTACCACTTCACGTGAGGACAGGCAAATTGTGCGCATGGCAGTGTCGGATCGCATCGCTCAGTCACATCACTAACTATAGCACAGCACATTGAGTCTGTTACGCATCATTCAGTGTCTAAGCGTACCATTCGATGCCATTTACAGCAGAGTGGTCTGTCCACAAGACGTCCATTGCTTGGTCTACCCTTGACGCAGAACCACAGACGTCTCCGCCGCCAATGGTGCGATGAAAGAAGGATGTGGCCAGCAGAAAGGAATGAAGTTGTCTTTAATGAAGAGTCACGCATCTGTCTGCAACACCACGATGGTCTAATTCGAATCTGGAGACACCGTGGAGAGAGGATGCTGAACAACTGCGTTATGCACCACCACACTGGTCCAGCACCGGGTATTATGGTATGGGGTGGTATTGGATATCACTCTCGTACCCCTCTAGTATGCATTGCCGGTACTTTAAACAGCCAGCGCTACATCTCCTAGGTGTTGGAGCCAGTTGTCCTTTTCCTTACCTTCAGGGCTTGGCCACAGCCATATTTCAACAGGATAATGCGCGACCACACGTGGCACGCATTGTCCAAAGTTCTTCGTCAATCACCAGATTGAATTGCTTCTCTGACCGACTCGCTCTCGGGATCTTTCGCCGATAGAAAACATGTGGTCCATGGTTGCTCAACGATTGCCCCAGATTACAGCTGCCACACCAGATCAACTTTGGTAACGTGTAGAAGTGCTTGGTCTGCTGTACACCAAGAACACATCCAAAGTCTCTTTGAATCAATGCCGAGGCGTGTGGCAGCGGTGATCTCCTACAATGGTGGCTACTCTGGCTACTGATTCTAGCAGGAACCACACTTCACAGAAGTCTATAAATTTAATCACTTGATACTTGGTCAACATGTTATCTACAAAATAAATTTTGTTGTGCTATCTCTTGTCTTTCTTGGTGTTGCATTTAAGGTGGCCAGCAGTGTATTTACAGAGATCATCACATTTTCAGAAATTATGACATTTCCAAAAAATTTCTTTAAGAAGCAGCTGTTTTAAAATGGTAACATGATCTTTCATATCATTAATAATTTTTATCAATTATATAATTTACTCTCCAAGCGATTCAGGATGTAAAACACAAAAAGCTGAAAATGAAACTAGTTTTATTGTATTTGTAAATAATTCACAAGTATAATGAGAGTGATCTGATTACATAAAAAAATAAATAACAATTATGATTCCAAAAAATATTTATTGATTTTTTAACAAGCAAACACTTATTACAAGTATAAAAATGCAAGTAAACAAAACAAATTTAAAACCCTTTAAAAGAATAGAGATCACAGAGTTCTTCATGATATAAGTGAGACATTTTTATATTCATTAATAAACCACACGATCAAATCAATAATAACAACACCAAAAAAACTGAACCGTATTTCGGTACATATTTGATCGGATGAATTTACTTTCAAAAGAAAAAAGAAACTGGGCTAAAAAAATAAATACGGTTAAATACACTAACTTTAGCTGTACTAAATGAAAAAATAATATGTGTGAATTTAACATATTTTAAATTAAGTATATGTTTATTATTCAAAAAACATTAGAGGCTCATTCCATTATATATCAAAATAAAATACTCAGTACAAAAAACATACAAACTTATTTTAATAAAAAAATAAATAATTACTTTGTCTAAGGTTTCGCAGAAAAATTTCACTCGCAAAAAATAATTTGAATAAATGTCAGATAATACTTATCTATAAATTTTAAATTTTTCTTATTTAATTCAGGATTTATTCAGATTACATATATTTATAACAATAATTTCACAAAATTAAAAAATTTCCTAAATTTCAGTTTAAAAATTTTTTAAAAAAGAAATATATTTACATTAATGAAATACAAATAAATATTAAACTTTGTAACATTTCAGATGTATACGAATCTATAAAGCAATACAAATTGCAACTTCTTAGTATATGTGCATCAATTGCTTCGATATCAAATAATGTATAATGTTTGGTTACATGCAGTACAAAAAAATCTTTTTAGATTTTTGAATGTAAACTTTCTTCAACAGGAAAATTTTGTTAACTCGTTTAAAATGTACAAATGTTTTACAAAAAACACATCAATGTATATATAAATATACTTTATACATATAGTACCCTTGAAATGTATCTATTTTAAAGTATCACTTTCATGCTGAAAAAAAGCATTTTCAGTAAAATGGTTAGTAAAGCGAATTTGGCATTAAAACGAAGATCAAAGAATATATTGAAAAACAAAATAAACTTAACAGTTTTACATCATTAAATAATGCATAATATATATACTCGATATATACAATACAAAAATGTTCTTTTGCAGACAATTGAATGTAAACTTCGACACAAAAATTTACCTAAGCATAATTTCCATATTAACATGCTATTCCAAACAAACACTTGTATAAGACATTATAAATGTACAAAACTTTTAAAAGTACTGTTTTTTTTTTTTTAATGTTACTTTGATTTTTCAAGACTCCTTTTTAGTTCACTATACAACTGAAAAGCAATATTTGACATTGAAAAGCATGATACTAAAGACATTATTACAGAAAAAAGAACAAAAGCTGATGCTTTAAATTACTTTAACCGATGGCTTGGTAAAAACTAATTCGAAAAGAAAATAAATTAACATTTTTAAGAAATGAAAAGATTATATAATGTTCAGATGTTGCCGTTACAAAATTTAAGAACAGGAATATATAGCCGCTACAAGTATAATTTATGTTTTGATGTATGTTTATTCTTTTAGAGTACAAAAAGTGCAAAAACAATGTTTTTATCCATTGCATTTGATTATCTCATGTACCACTGGCCAACTCATACGCATAATCATTACATATTCGGAATATAAAAATCTAGGAACTTCTTCTATAAGACGTAACACTAATGAAAGAGAGCTTTTAATGCCTGTAATATGGATTTTTACATTCAAATATGAGTTCTATAGTTACAAATGAACTCTCTCACATTTGTGTACTTACGCAGGTCGAATATAATGAAATAATTTAAATAAAGAAATGAAAGATAAAACCATATATGAATAAAATGAAAAAGAACGAAAAAATATAGTTCCTTATGTAAGAATTTCGCAGATAATTGAAAAAGGAAGATTTTTTTTTAAATGAGAAAAAAAAATGCAATTTTTAAATGTACTAATAATTAAAAATATATGACAGAAGAGTCTGATGAAGGGTAGGAACATGCATAATATATTTACAAGACATTCATTCTGAATTTTATTTTTATTACAAGCAATTTTTTTCTTCAAATTTTTTGGTCAAAATATTTCAATAATTTCTGAGCCATGGGAAGATACAAAACGATCTAAAAATTTAATCTAAAAGGATTTTAAATAACTAATTGGTAATTTAGTTACGAAGTATTTCCATTTTTCAAAAACAAGTATTATGCTGCTTATCTACTTTTACACACATTCGCTGCTATTATTCTTAACAGGTTCTTGTATAAATAATGTATTTACTACTTGACTTTTTAAAACGATGGAATTCTTTCAGTTCAATATCAATAAGTAAAAAAAAAAGGCATAACACTCTCTTAACTTTCAAATTCCAATCACAGATTTCTAAACAGCCGAGAAGTTTATTCGCATTACACTGAACAGTGTCTCAGTTAAAGAGAAGTTAATCTATATTTTTTTTAAATCCTCACAAAATTTGATCATTCGAGACCACAGGAACGATGAAATGTAAGAGCTTGCCTAGTAAGGATGATAGCGGCTTTGAGAAGTCAAGCATGCAGATTCACGAAGGCAATGAGTTGGATAATGTCCAGGAAAGGCAGTAGGTGGGGGCACATAACTGTGAGCTGGTAGAGGGATGGAAGATTGCGTTGATGTTGAAATAGATGGATCCATTTGCGACGACTGCATGTATCCTACGTGCAAAGTTTGGGGTTGCATGCGTTGATACGATGGGTAGGAAGCAAGGCTGGATCTTCCAGAATGGCGAAGTTGAGACGAGCCTTGCATGTGGGCCAATGGCCAATTTCTCTCTGAAGATGCAACAGAACGGTAATCAGAAGTAAATAAATCGCTCGGGTTCAAATAGGTATGCGTGTAAGGGCGTGTAAATGTTGGAGTAAAAGTAGGAAGCAATGAAGCTCCACTACTCTGGACATGAACTCCTTCTCGAGACGGTTGTTTCCTACGCTTCCGTCGACGGAAATTGTTGCCCTCGAACATGTCATCAAACGCTGTGTCAAACGTCCAGTAACTTCCCTTCCTTTCAAGTCCTCCATCTCTGGGTACTCGAATAAAGCATTTGTTCAGACTAAGATTATGTCTAATGCTGTTTTTCCAGCCGTCTTTACTCTCATAGTATGGAAATGTCTCCAACACATAGCTGTAGATCTCTTGAAGAGTCAACCTTTTATTGGGAGACTCCAAAATGGCTTGCCTTATCATTGCAACATAAGAGAAAGGAGGACGAGGTAATTCCTGTTTCAATGTTCTAGAAATGTTACTTGCCGTAGTTGCACTAATCATTTTTGAAGAACTTGAGATGGAGGAAGTGGATTTCACAGGTTTATTGATACCAAATGGTTGCACGATAATAGAAGAATTATGATTTGGTGGTTTGGAATCTACACTGAATGGATCAAATGCATTCAAACTCATTGGTTTATTTTCAGCACATAGAGAGAGCTGACGTAAATCGGTTATTGAAGAACTATTTATCCTTTTAATGGATGCATTTTCTTCGCTTGGATCAGATAGGCTCCGTTTCATTATTTTTCTTTCGTTCTTCCATTCCGAGGCTCTGCTGTTTGCTGCCGCAAGATCTACTGGATCGCCAGAATCAGCACTCATCGCCATGCCAGTTTCATTGGTAGACTGCCTTGTTTCATCGTTGCAGTTATTATTTGAAAGATGCAATGAATAATTCTCTGGATCTTCAATGACTGGGTTGAAATTCGATATTAGTGGAGCGCTAGCATTATGCAAAAGATTAGTAGCAGAAATGGTATTAATGGATGACGTGCTCCGATTGTCACAATGTGGTGGACTGTAGGAAGTTACGTAGTTTCCTCTGTTCAAGTGCCGGGCTACATTATTGTTTCTTGTACGTGGATATGGCGTGTAGGAGCGAGCACAATCTATTGAAAGTTCTGAAATTGGAAAAAATATTTTACGGAACAGTTCATTTAAATAAAAATACAGTGAAAAATTAAAAAGTAAAGCGATACATTTGCATCTTAACGAAATCTCTCATTCAAAAACCAGTGAATATTGTTTTACTTATTGCTTTTTATAACGAAAACGATAGTTAAAGGCCTGTAATCTCTTCGATAGCTTTCTTTTAACAACAGATAGTAATATATTTCATTTTCTTTAAATTTTAAAACTACTGCTTTTAATTTAGAGGAAGACAGATCAATGCAATAGATTTTTAATGGTCAAAATATGGAATTCTAAATTTTTCTCAACAATTGAAGCTAAACAAATCAGAAAAGAGAAAAATTCACAAACATAAATCTAAGTGTAATGCAAATGTTGAAATTTAAAATTAAAAAAAAAATTAAACTTTATAGTTACTTTATGAGCTACTCAAATACGATAAATTACTAATTAACTTTGAAACTGAGCCTTCATTTCACATAGGAAAAAGAAATTTGCTTAACTATAATATAATAAAATTTGAGAAACATCACCTAAAGAGTGTCATAAGTATGTTCAGCATTTCAAAATAACACTATTTAGATTATCAGAACAATGCCTTGTTTAAGACCTAGAGTTTTGATTTCTTCAAAGCTTGTCGCTATAAAATGTTCTATTATTTGTACAAGTACTTAAAATAGTTAATTCTTTAAATTTTATGCATAATTTATATTCCTTTATACAAACGTTTACTTGTCTTTCACGATTGGGTGCTGTAGTATAAGCATTTTCACCTCACAAATTAAATATTCTTCGAAATCTTCAAATCTAGAATCAATTTTTATTGCAGAATATTAAATTTAAAAAAAAATACCCATTCCAATTATTACTTTATATGCAGTAGAAGATTTCTCTTTAATAAAATATTTCTTTTCGCTCCAGTGATGCAATTTAAAATGAGGCACATACGCTATTCCAATTTGAACACGTTTTTTATGCTCCGCTGGGGTGATGAGAATAAAAACAAAGAGAATTAAAATATTTAGTTTATGAGTCAAATACCGGGTGTTTCAAAAGTCACTCACATCCACAGGGTAATCCTTGTTTAAAAACCAAAAGGGTTGGTTGAGATTTCTGTCACTAGATGGCAGCAGGGGCCTCGTCATAAGAAGTTTTGAACGTATCTGGGATCAGTTCAAAAGTACTTGTCAGCTGTAGTCAGTTAAACACAACGGGAGTGCATGATGTTTTTCAAGAGCAAAGGATAGCCATCGTGGAATTTTATTTCTCTACAAAATCTCATTGCCGTGTGATCCATGCATTTCAACAGAAATATCCATGTGAAACAGCACCAAATGCATCAACGATAACAAGTTCAATGCAATGGTTCTATGGTACTGGATTGGTTGCAGACAGGAAGTGATCTGGTAGAGAGTCCATAGTGAAAACGAAAGTGGCAGCTGTGGCGACAGCTGCACAAAGAAGTCCAATGATAAGTAGTCGAAAACTCGCTGTGCAGCTGGGAATGTCACATTCATCAGCATGGAAAACAGCACGCGAATTAAACTTTCGACCGTTTAAAACGCACGCTGTCCATGAAATGAAGCCTCCCGCTTTTGAGAAAAGGTTGCATTTCTGCAAATGGTTTCATTCTTTCCTAGACACATATGGCATTCGTAAACTGGATAAAGTTTTTTTTTTCAGTCCAGGTTCCATTTGGATGAGTAAGTGAACTGCTAAAACAGCCGACATTGGTCCACCACAAATCCACACATTATGCATAAACGGCCCTTGCTTGATGAAAAACTTGCTGTTTGGTGTGATGTGTTGCGCCGTCGAATTATAGGGTCACTTTTCTTGGGTAGAACTGTCGATTCGACCGTCTACATAAACAACATTACAGAATTCATATCTTTGCTGAACAGTGATGAACGATACTCATGGTTACAGTAAGACGGGACAACGTGTCACACATCACGGGACAGTATGGAAGTTTTAACAGAATTTTTCGATGCTCGTGTCATTTCCAAAGGACTTTGGTCACCACGTTCACCAAACTTGTCAATTCCGGGTTTGTTTCCTGTAGGGATATCTGTAAAATTACGCCTTCAGGAATTATCCCCATACGCTTGATGAACTTAAGAGTAACATCCCTTATGCAACACATCGGACATTAATTCTCACACACTTCGTAAAGTGTCAACTAATCTGGTAAAAAGAGTTCGACTGTGTGTCCAAGAAAACGGACATCATTTTGAACATTTACTGTGATTTTATCATGTCTACACCTGACAATAAAGATAACTGTCCAACCTTTGTTTGTCCTTTATTCTGTTTGTTTGCACATAATTCATCTGTCTTTAAAACTCAACCATAAAGTTTGATGTGAGTGACTTTTGAAACACTCGGTACCCATATCCAACCTCTACACCTAACTCTCTACGCATTTGTAAAACGTATATATTCTATGTATACGTTCACATTCCTAAAATATAATGTAAAAATGTTTTGAAAAGAGAGAGAGAAAAGGAAAATATTAACATTTTAAACTTGCATAAACTAAATTTACTATCACGAAATAATAAGAAAAAATGTTCATGTGTTTTGATTGCATTATTCGAAAACATCCAAGAATTATTCAACTCCCGTGAAACAATTTCAAATCATATTACGATCGATTTAAATTGCATAATTTAATATACAGCAAAACCTGTTTTTGTGTGGTAGATAGGGACCGCAAAAAAGAAAACGCACAAAAAAAATATGCGAAAATATATTTCATAAATACACATATAACTAACAACTTTATCGACATACTACAGATTTTTTTTTATGCGGCAGAGAGGAATCGCATAAAAAAGTCGCACTTAAAAAGAGATATCAATTATTTACTAAATTTACGAGAAAGTACTTCCAAATATAAAATAAACAATTAAATTCCTCATGGAAACATTTTTAAAACATTTCATTCCTCATCGGAGAAATTTTCACACAAAATGCATATACATTATTCACAGCTACTCACCGCAATCCAAAGCACGCATCTTCCTGTGATGAACTAGTTTAAAACTGCTTTCATGTCTTGGAAGATACTCTTTCAATTGATTTATTTTTTGGTACTATAAAGTAAGTGATAAGTGTTTGTGAAGACGGTAAGTAGGTCAATTGCTTGTGAACGTCACGATAACTAGATATGCATGATCGAAGCTCTTTTTTGAAATTGCAAACTCCTTTCGGAATGGGTACCTATTTTAAGGAAATGCTTTTCCGATTTGTTGGAAAGATCCCAGTATATATTTTATCCGCTCTCAAAGAATCCGGTTCTTCTTGTCCGTCTTCATAATCTGTCACTGTCATTGAAAGGTTCGTCTTCAACCAAGCGCATACTGCTAGTGCGTTGTGAGAAAGAAATTGAGTGTGCATTGTTGAGAGACTGTTTACAACCAATGAACAGAGCGTCTAGATATGTATATGTACATTGATAGAAAACATTACAGAGGCGCCAAAGCCGTTGAAATTCATATACCGCATAAAAAAATCGCACAAAAATAAAATCGCATAAAAAAGGACCGCACAAAAACAGGTTCTATTGTATATGTACGAGTACTATATATCTAACTTAAATGCCTTTAAAACTTTTTTAATTTTTTTTTATGTGAGTTACTTAAAACTAGAATTTATTATGAGGCAAGATACCTCTTCGTGTAATGTTTTAATAACGCCACATTCAGTTTTGCGCTAATGAAATGCTATCGTTTCTAAATTAAGTAAATTCCTTTTCTTTAAAATGTATTATTACTTCTCATTTAAAATCAAACAGACATTCATAAAAATTAAAATCTATTTTAAATTTGTTGAAATAAAAAATTGAGTATTGTTAAAATTGAAAAAAAAAACTAATATAATTCTTCTTTTTAGAAAAAAATTAATGCCTGATCTAGAACAGATCACACACACACAGAAATATTAGAATACAGAAGGAAACATTTTAAAAACAATTCGAAGATATTTTAATTTCAATTATTTAACACATATGACTACTTCTCAGCTTTTATAAAACCTTTGTGTTGCGGCTTGTGTGATGTTAATAAACATCGTCTTTTCAGCATTTATTGTTATTTTTATTCGTTTAATATTGAATCAGCATTATTACATTACCATGGTAATACTTCTCTAATATTTTGTCTTTGAAATTTATTCAAAGGGTAAGAAGTTTAATTCCATAAAATTAACTATGATTTAATTATTTCTACTACTCCTGTATGAAATTCATTTCTCTCTTTTGAATCGCGTTTAGTGCTATTTTTGAAATAATATAATAATCTTTTATCACTATGAAATCAGATTATGTTTTCTTCAAAAATTGACACATCAGTATTTTGATGAACATTATGACCAGTTTTACAAAGACATTAAAAAATATTCAATGGGAGCAAATAAATGTGTTTATTTTATACGTTTTATTACACAATCTAAGGCAGTGGCTCCTAAACTGTGGTCCGTGGATCCCTGATGGTCCACAGCGCCTCTCTAGGGTTTTAGCGGAATCTCTCATGTAACTTTCAGATTTCTCTCTTTTTCAGTCTCTGAAAGGCCTTGTGGAAAAATTGAAAGATGTGCCGTACTAGACTGAATAACTAAATAGTCCCTAATGTAGAAATTCTTCTAGAACTTGTGACGGGCTCATCGCGCTTTCTATTAATTATCTTCTTGGGTCCTTTAAGGCCGAAAAAGGCAAATTCTTTCCAACCAAATCCAGAGAAACGAAGCATGATTATGCAAAGTAAGAACCTTTTAAATAGCAGAAGTTTAGCGTAAGCGGTGTGGCCTTTTGGGAAGTGATTATGCTAGTCTGAGTTTAAGCGTGTAAACTGAAGTAAGCCGATATTCCAGTGTTCAGCTATCCGTGAAAGTGAGTTCAAGTCAAGGTAGATACCATTCCACGCGAGATAAAGAAACGACATTGAGGATTCGAGTGTGTTGCTGCTACCTAGGATATAGAAGTAGGACCGTTCTATTAGATACTAAGAACTGTATATAAACAGAGGTAAGCGGTAAAGTTAATTATAGTGGTCATAATCGCGCTTATTTGGTAATACGTATTGTGTGTTTCTTCACCTCAGGACCTCTAAATTAAAATATAAATATTATCATTGTATAGGGTTTAAGTTAAGATCTTAATAAAGAGATATTAAGATTATGGCAATGCCTGGTTCTTCATTCACTTCCACACCCCTAGGTCACGAGGATAACTTAGAAGTAAGGCATCACCCATGGGCAAATGCTTTACAAACTTTTATTTTGATCAAGAATATTAAGTTAGGAAGGGATGTTTAAAATCTTGGAGACCCGTGATATCCCGCTGATACATAAAGGGGGACGGCCACGGTGATCGAAAGTTTGAGAACCGGTGTCTTATGACGAAGTAAGCTTGAATGATGATTTGAAAAATCGCATGGAGCATAACCACGGAATTCATATAGTTGATACTGAAATATACAAAGCAGAAGTGTAGCTACCGCCATATCAATCATATCAATGATATGGGGCCCCCAAGTTACAGGGACCCCGGCATATGGTTCTGAATAGATTTTATTAGTCTATAATGTTTATTTAAGAGGGCTGCTTTTTAAGTAAGGTCCGTTTCTTTTCAAAAAAAATAACGACAATATTTTGTTTCAAAAAAACCTTTACTCTAGGATTGTACATACTTTTGCCTACATTTCTACATAGTTGACGAGTTTATTAATGCACTTGTTATACCTTAGAACTAAGTTTTGAAAACCGTCTTCAAAGAAGTCTGCCGCCTGGTCGGATAGCCAAGAATTCACGGACGCTTTCACTTCTTCATTGTCACTGAAGCGCTTCCCTCCAAGACTGTGTTTGAGGTACCGGAAAAGGTGGAAATCGCTGGGAGCAAGGTCGGGGCTGTATGGTGCATGGTCCAAAACCTCCCAGCCAAGAGATTCGATTAAGTCCCGAGTCGTTCGAGATGTGTGAGGCCTTGTGTTATCGTGGAGGAGCAAAACACTGTTTGACAGCATTCTGCGCCGTTTGTTTTGCAATGCTCTTCGATTCCGTTGTTGCGCAGTAGGCACCGTAAATTGATCATTGTTCCTTGTGGCATTAAGTCCACCAGCAAAACACCGTGCCGGTCCCAGAGCATTATTGCCATAATCTTGCGCTTTGACAGCGTTTGTTTGGCTTTGACCTTGACGGGAAAGGATGTGTGTCGCCATTCCATTGACTGTTGCTTTGATTCCGGGGTGATATGGAATACTCATGTTTCATTTCCTGTAATGATTTGACTCATCATGTCCTCCCCTTCTTCTCGTAACGAATCAAAAAGTTCAATGAACTGGCATACCTCTTTTCTTTGTGTTCCGCTGTGAGGAGTCTAGGTACCCACCGAGAATACAATTTCTTAAAGTTGAGGTCTTCAGTCACAATTTTGTACACCACCAACCGAGAAACGTCGGAAAATTCCAGTGAAAGAGCGATTAACTTGAATCTCCTGTTCTCACGAATTTTGGTTTAAACTGCTTGCATCAAATCATCAGTGATTACAGAGGGCCAGCCTGAGCGTTCTTTGTCACGGACGTTTGTTCGCCTATCTTTAAACTTCCTGACCCATTTTCGAACTTTACCTATCACTCATTGCTTCAGTGCCATAAACTTCTGTTATCTGGCGTTGAATTTCTGCAGTCGACATGTTTATCGCAGTCAAAAAACGGAAAACAGACCTATCTGACACTTGGCGGGCAATTCAACCACCTTAAACTTTTTAAAGACGCACAGCGAAGCTTCCACCACTACTACAGAGTTCGAAATGTTGTTAGTGTGTTCGTAAAGAATGCTAGCAAGTGAAGCAGAGACTCATTGCGGCGTACGCGCGAACTAGGGAACTATACACGCCAACGGACCTTACTTAAAAAATGGTCCTCGTAGGTTCCAAAAGGGCTAGCTAAGTCGAAGATACAAAGTGACCATGCACAGTCTTTCCATACATAAAATATTTAGCGATATAATGGGAAAAATAGCTGTTTTATCAGATTTTTATAAAGGTCCAATAGTTATGACCCAGCACCTTGGAGCATCAGTTTTATAAATGACATTTTGATGGGTTATTCACAATGCAGCCATTGTAAGCGTCCATCGAAAGTGCTGGCTGAAAGGTGAAAGAATAAGTCGCTGGTCAATGATAAGTCAGTCATGATGGATTGATTTCAGAGGAGAAAGAAGACTGTTACGCATTGCCCGCCCTGACCAAAAGGCTACAAAGGCCGAAATCCCCAGCAGCTACTACAGTAGTGACCCAAACGATCTGTTTCAACAGACAATGCAAAGTACACTGCTGTGTATGGCCTAAGCAGCCGGTAAGCGAACACCGCGTTCTTGTCCTTACAAAATATCTTCACCAGCACAGACAACAGTTCGAAAACATAAAGAATAAAAGAATAAGATAAAGAATAGAAGAAAGTCACCTGGTCTGATGAATCACGGTTTTCTGATTACTCACATTCAATGACAAATGGAAATACGTTGATTAAAAAGAATTGTAGCATCAGATTCATAGTGATGGGAGGCTGGTGTTCCCTTATTTTCTGGCAATTTCTATACGAGTCCCCTTTGACCGGATGTGGTGACATTTTTCTGTGGGGTGCGTCAAAATTCGCTGAGTCTTTTTTTTTTTTGAGATAAACGAACGCGCAAATCTTGTGGAAAGTAGCCTTGCGCAATTGGGATTGTCCAATTAGTGACTTGATTCAGAGGGCAGTAAAAAGTCCAGCTCAAGGATTTGGAAGTGATTGGGTTCACTATATGATGGAACGCTCCCGAATTTCGAGGACGCTCTCTAATCATTCTAATAGCCAGATCAATCGAAGCGTAGAGTGATCGCCACCCTACCCGTGGACTTCATTCTGCCCAGATCATGCTTCCCCTCTCTAAGATAAGTTTTCTCTCTCATTTATTCTCTTTTTTTGTAAAGGTAAATTTTAAATGTGTAACAATAAATTTTGTAAACGTAAATTTTAAATGTGTAACAATAAGTTTAATTGCATCTTAAGGAAATGGTTTATGTAATTGAATTTTGTTTATTAGCGCATAGATCATGTTGCGAATAGTATATACAGAACCAGGGTTATTTCAGATTAAAATTATAATTCAATGAGGTCTCGCATCAATAGTTGGCTGGATACAAGGTGGTAGCGATAGGACTATGATATAGACCAGGGGTGGCGAACCTTTTTAGATTAACTTTCCCTTTTTTAAAACAAATGTTTAATGAGGCACAGATGTGCCGTCAAATAATTTTGCCTTGTGATTATTGGGAAAATAATAAAACTAAATACTAAGAACACTTTATTTATGACAAAAAAATACATTTTTTCACTGTATAGTTATACGTGTAACTCAAATTAAAGTACCATTAGTGTGACTTCTGTTGTTGCATATTAGATGATAAATAACATATTAGGTTTGTAAGGCGTTACTTTTAGCAGAATGCGTGCTAAATTGGGTGAGTAAATATTAACGTCGCACTGTTCAGTTACACGAGAGCTTTTGGCGACGGACCACGTAATTTTGAACTATGGTCAAGTGACGTGGACGGCACCTGAGCTGACACCCCCTCTCCTAACTACCCCACCTCACCAACGGGAGGACGTTGAGCTCTCTACAGATTCAACGTGCATCGCTCCCCTATACGGTGGGTCTTCAGTGGTCCAGGGCTCGAACTCGTGACAAGGCCAGCCACGATCCGATACCTTGACCACCCGGCTACCTCGGCCACACGTGCTGAATTGAAATCATTTGCCAAACAATTTCTAAGCGAGTCTTTAAAGTTATTCATCTCAGAAAATAATGACTCGCAGGCATAATGGAAATATGGTTAAAATAGCATGAGCCAGCTTCTTCAAACATTTAAATGTGTGTCTCAAATCTGTTTTACAGACGATGTTCTACATGCGACTGTTCCAGAACATAAAACACACACCGCTTTGTCTCTTTTACTTGGCATGCCATATTTCTCAGTCTGCCAAGTTTGAAATTCTCTGGCACACTAACTATTTTACATGTTCTTTTTTTTTTTCTTTTGCTGAACCAGCCATGTTAAATAATGGTTATAAATCGTAAATATAATACAAAAACAAACTTTAAAATACAGTAGTTTCAACGAAACTTACTATGCTATTCGTAGACAAACTACACTTCATTAGCAATTGCAGTCCAAGAGGTAACTAAGGCAAGACATTAACAAACGACTGTGCTCCCCGCCGCACCGCGACCAATCACTCGTGTTTGATTGGAATACTTTATTGTGAACTTTGTTATTTTCAACTAAAATGCAAACCGCTTTGATCGGTTGAGTGCCCAAAATATTGTGACGCGTGGCATCAGTGGCACGCGTGTCATTGGCTTGCAATCCCTGATATAGGGGATGCTTTCATGGGTCACATAAGAACCCATCATTTCCATTAAACAATTCTTGACACCGAAACATATTATTAGGTATACATATAAAACATATTACCATTACATTTCTCGTAGTGATAGTTTTTACCAACAGGATACGACATTATGTTATAAGGACTGTGATGTAGGTAATGACCCAATTAGGTCTAAATGAATATGTTGAACTATTATTTGTACAGGAATATTAATTATACGACTTTATATATATATATACGTGTCTAATAATTATATTACACTTTCATTGAATGCACACAATCTATTTGTGGCCATTTGAATTAATATTAGGCCACATAATCAAGGGCACGATCACGTTTCTACCTGAATGAGAAAAATTGCAAAGCATTTGGAATGTCGTTTGTCATTGTTTTTCCTCAACGAGAAGGGCTAAGTTCATCCTGTTGAAATATTGCAGTATAATTCTACTGAACTGTCAAGGAATTATACAGCGTTAAAGATTTTTAACCCTTTATCTACTGCGTTATGATCTACTGCAATTTCTTTCACGCAATACTTTTTTTTTTAATCACTACATTACAAATTAAGGGTTATACATAAATAAAATGCTCAACTTTTGTAAATTTAATCCGTTAGAGCTAGTTACTTAACTTTGTACTTTGAAGTACCGTCAGTTCACAAAGGTCTAAAACATAGATGTCTAAACTACGACCACTTTAGGGACCACATTGCAAAAATAAATTCCTGGGCCCCACATAAAATATTTTTTCTACAAATTGAAATAAAAATTAACTCTATGTAGTTTTATTAAAATAAATTATTTTTTTTTACAATTTTTAAAATTTAATTAGATATTATAGGTACATATTTTTTTTAAAATTTTGTTTTTTCTTTCATTTATTTTGGGATTTCATAAATAGGGAAAAAAAATTCAAGCTAATAGATATAGTTTGTGTTGTTGAACAAGAAAATGATATTGTTTCCAATAGACAAATTAAAATTTTTTTAATACATTTTCAAAATGTTTGTCAATAATCATTACCATTTTTTTTGTATGCTTTATTCTTAAAAATAATAGTTCACAAATATAGGTACTGTCAAAAGCTGAAGACATTAATATAGCATGATTAAAAAAAGGGATTTTTATCGTGGGGGGATTTTTAAAAACCCCAAAAAAAACTTTCCCAGATTTTTCTTTCAGTTGAATGTCCCTTTGCAGTTCAGTGCATTCCATTTGAAAAAAGGTAATTTATTTAATTCTATAGAAAATGGGGTAGAAAATATGCTGAAATACTCATCATTTTTTCGAAAATCTTGAAATCTTCTTTCAAACTCTTAACTTAAATCAAAAATTAATGCATCATATTTTGCATATTTTGCGCTGCCAAAGTACTGAAATGTGTCAAATATTTTGCTTTTATTTGATTGTGCCAAAATTTCAACTTTCTTTCAAACGCTGTTATTGTTTGGAACGTATTATTCATAAATAATTGATTTTTTCCTTGAAGTTTCAAATTTTAATCATTCAAATGTTCTCCTAAGTCTACTAAAAAAGCTAAATCTAAAACCCAATCTTCGTCTTCAAATTCAGTTACAGGTTCACAGGAAATTCTCATCGCATACTATGATGTAATTTAAATTTTTATTTAAAAATAAATTTCAACGAATTGATTATGTATGAAAAATATTGCAAACATTTATTTCTTTAAAAAAAGGAATACATTTAAAAATTTTCATAATTTGTGTTTGGGCCGCATTTTAAAGGCTTTTGGGCCGCACTTAAGACAAGCATGGTCTAAAATATTCTCATAGAGCGAAAAGACCGAATGGATTTTTTAACGCAGTTTTTACTCTTAAAAATACTAAATATAACTAGAGAACACTAATATTTTACAGCACAAAATATTTTTTTAAAGACTAACAAATTTTTTAAAAATGTATTTACTTTTTTTCACATGAAAACAGTTTTTACACATAAACTTAATTTGATTATATTCAAAGAAACAGTTTTCTTTTCATTAATACACACAAATTCATTAAACGTTGGGCATTTTGAGTGAGGTTTCGATTGAATTTTTTTAAAACACGCACCCTGGGGTAGGAAAGCGATTTTCTTAACATGAACTACTGCCCTAGAGCTGTTCAGCCTTGATCGTCATTTTAAAGAATCTAATGAAAATTCTGCAGATTATTTGGGGGATTTTTCATCTAAAAAAATAACTTTTGGTACATCACTGTTTTTCAGATGGTGGGTTTTTATAATAAATTGAAAGCCCTTGAAGAATTAGCTTCTTTTTCCCAGACTTTCTAAGTAAAAGAAAAAATAATAGCCTTGGAAATCTCCCTTTTGTTAAATCTTTGTTACAATAAAAGAAATTTAAATGTTTTTTTTTTTGAAATTAAAATAGATATTTCAATTAACTGTACAGCAAAAAAAAACACATGCTCAGATTCAAAGTTCAAAATTTTTTGAAAACATTAAAATAAATCAAGAAACTATGTAATACAAAAAAAAATTTAAGTTAATTTCTACTTTGAATGGATGAATAGAAAGTGTTTTTTATTAACGATTGAAAATTTGAACGATATATAAATATATCGTTATATAATATATATATATCGTTTATCGTATAAGTAAATATATATAGGGTTGAGAGTGAACTAAGAGTAAGAATTGAAAAAAACATGATTTGTTTGCATTATTGTAAAAATGCAAACCCGGTTTGCCTAGTTTGGTTGAAAAATCGATTTCCGATGCCAACTTTTGTCATTGTTTTAACAGTTACATTGTTACAACAATGGAGACGAATCTGTTTGGGGTAAAACCATAAATTTAAATTTAAAATTTAAATTTTAAATTTAAAAATTAATATTTGAAAACTGCATTAACATCAAGTTTAAAAAAAAATTATTTGAATTTGATTGGAATAATATAGAAAGTATTTTATTAACGCGATTGAAAATTTGAACAAGATAAATGTGTGTGTGTGTGTGTGTGTGTGTGTGTGTGTGTGTGTGTGTGTGTGTGTGTGTGTGTGTGTGTGTGTGTGTGTGTGTGTGTGTGTGTGTGTGTGTGTGTGTGTGTGTGTGTGTGTGTGTGTGTGTGTGTGTGTGTGTGTGTGTGTGTGTGTGTGTGTGTGTGTGTGTGTGTGTGTGTGTGTGTGTGTGTGTGTGTGTGTGTGTGTGTGTGTGTGTGTGTGTGTGTGTGTGTTGTTTAAATAAGTAAAATGACTTTCAGCTGCAAATTTGCTTATTTATTTTGCGTATTTGATGTAACTGAATTTTTAATTCTTTCATGAATGGAAAGTGTTGAACGTTATTATGAATCTCGTGGCCGCAAAATTGTTCCTGGTTTGCTGCGGGTTGGCCACCCCTGGTCTAAAGTAACCTTTATCTCTTTTAGGTTGAAAGGTGTATGTAATTGATTTGTGATCGGTATGCAATGTGAACGTTCGCTCCTCTGCCATACACCTAAAATGTTCGACTGTCGGGAAGCCTAAGCAACCTCCATCGGGGAGGGGAAAATATTTGTTTCTGCATCATTAAACCATTTGGGAAAACTTCTCCTTAAATTCCAAGGTCATAATTTGATGAAAGGCAGGCCTATCTAAGAATTCAATGAATCAACGTACAACGTGGGGGATCCAGCATTGGGTGGAAAAAAAGGGGGGATGGTTTTATTGTTTTCATCCTCCTCAAAAGCTGGCGTACTGCTTCAGATCACTGTGTCTGTCATATTACTTTTATGATGACCTTGTGAGGTATTCACAAGCTAAGTCTTGAATCTGATGAATGTTGTATAGATATTAATTTCACAACTTAGAAATTAACTAAGCGATTGTTAAACTGTGGTTCAAGGGGGTTTTGTGTGTGTGTGCGAATTTCTAGAGATCCACGACAGACTCTTATTTAATGTTAAAGTTTTCTTCTTTTACATACGCTGAAAGGCTTCGTGGAAAAATTGAAAGATGTGCCATCCCTGAGTAGATCTCCAAAATACCCTCAGAGAAAAAACTCCACCAAAACCTCTATTTCAATCAAGAAGATTTATTCATTTTTTTTATTGTTTGCACCCACAGGGAGAGGCACACACACAGCTGCATAGTCATTAAATTTTAGTGGTCACTTAAGGGGAAATTTTTCCAAGTAGTCCGCTAAAGTTCTGATGCCTTTCCAAACTATTTATTTATGTGAAAGAACATTTTCAGCTCTCATTTATTTTAGAAATAAGAACAGAAAACGTCTGGAAAGTGTAGAACCGGAATCGAGACTATAGATTTCAAATACTACTCCTGATGTAACATCACTTATAAAAGAAATGCAGCCCTATCCTTTTCATTAAAAATGTTAGTTAATATTAGTTCACATTATTTACTTGAAGTTAGTAATATTTTGTACAGGAACGCTTTTCCGCTTAGGCACACTAGGCACTTGCCTAGAGCGCAAAATATTTGGGGTGAGAAATTGGTGAAAAAAAAGAGAAAATATCAAAATGTGTCACCACCTAGAGAGTTATGAGAGAAGCCTTTCTGCCCGTAATAAAATAAAGACTGAAATGAGATATATTATGGCAAAATGAAAAGCTTAACAATTTTATATGTTGTTGTGCACTTAAAATTATATTAAAATGGAGATTGATTTGAATGATGTCATTAATGATTTTGCAATGATGAAACCTCGAAGAAAAACCTTACGGCTGCCAAGTCCAGGACACGGAGGGTCCATAGGTGGTAGATAATGAAAAGGCTCTATAAAGAGAAAAAAAAGGAAGGGAAAAGAATAAGAAAATTAAGGGAAAATCCTTCCTGAACCAAAACTAGCAAAGAAACAACTGAAGTGTGTAGGGGGGGGAGTGCTGCTTTGGAAATAGTGGAGGGGCGTAACAATATGAAGTTCCAAGGGCGCCGAGGAAGCTAAAACGGCCTTGATTTTGTAACATTTTTATAATGAATTGCTTTCTTAAAGGAAAAAGTGTTAAAAAGTCTATAAGTAGCAAAGACAGTCTTAGGATTATTGAAGAACCTGTAAATCACTCAGCCATGAGTTGGGAATCAGGGGAAGGGTATTCAAAATCTTGGATGTCAAGCTGATATGTAAAAGGGACTCTGAAGATTCTTCAAGCCCTGGGTCCCTACTCAAAAGTAGACCCTAGGCCTCTACACAAATGTAGGCCCCACTAATGACCCTTAAAAGTAAATAGTACTGCAACGGCTTGGCACATAACGCACTAGGAGGCTTGACACATAGCGCACGATAGACTAGAAAGAAACTGTTTTGGCCATTGAGCGGAAAGGAGGGAAGAGAAGGAGGTGCTCTCGAACGTAAAAATGGAGGAAGGTGCCTGTAGTTCCCTATGAAATTTATAATTGTAAATAGAGTTTAAATATAGTGATGTGCTTTGAAGAAAATAATAAAAAGGTAAATAAGTTTAATGTGTAAGTCAACCTCAGGAAGATACTACAGTGCATAGCATACGTTATCAAATACTCGTACAAACAATAACCCGAAACAAGTTAATGTGTATGACTTACAATCGCACAAACCGGATCTACCAATTGCCACCTTTTGACTGAATGAGCAATGATGGTGTATGGTGGTAGGTCTAGGCCTGTACGTGGACGACGGTCATCTAATGTAGCCAATTGACAAATCGCACGCAATTCCCAGTTTTTTGGAGAATACAAGCAGAAATAACATTTGACCGTTGAAATTATTGATAATTTAGCCTTATTAAAGCTGAGTCGAGAACAAGACGAGGCCCCCATTCCGTCTAACCCCCTGCGGCTAAGTTGGTCCATGCCTTAAGACGCCCCTATAAAAAGGGCCATGGCGATCCAAAGTTTAAGAACTACAGATCTAAGTTGTTTAATGGTCTGATGTTTTTTAAATTTTAAAATTGACTCTGCTCTTTATGAAAAGGAATTTATTCCTCCCTCATTAATAATTTAACTTCAAAAGAAAAGTTTTTTAACTCTCAAAAAACATATTTATCCACATTAAGCTAAATTTCAAGGATGCAAGGAGATGGCTTAAAATATCTGAATATGCAACTTGCTCTTACTTTGAACTAATCTGCAAAACTTTTCCTGAGGTAAATTTCATCCAACTGTCGTAGCACTCCATTTGCTGAGCTAGCAAGTAAATAGTTCTTTATTATGATGGAACAAGAACAACTAGACAAAATGAAATGGTAGTGTAAGTTAACAGATTTTTTTAATTTCTTTCCTTGGTAGTTTCATACTTTGAAAAGAACGACTCTGGAGAATGCTTACGGTAATGCTATCTGTTGTTTCTTGAAATTGCTTTCCAGTGTGTTTGCTTCTGATTTTGTATACTTTCCTTTTTTTGAACTTTAAAAGGAGATCTCTTACTTTTTGGGAATAATAGAAAATCTGAACGAAATACAGATCATAAAAATACAAATCACTAAAACTGTAAA
>BMAV01026691.1:0-24817 GCA_019973955.1 Trichonephila inaurata madagascariensis | reverse complement strand
AATCGTTGATATTTTTTGAAAAAATTTTCTTTTATATCTCTAATTTTTTTTGCGAGAACAACACAGATATATTCTCCTTGGAATTTTCTCATTCCTGTGTATAAAAATAATTGCGGCCATAATTTTGTAAAGAAAATGTAAACTAGAAAAAGACATGATAGCTTTTTAATTTTTGTTTATGGCGTCTATTTCAAAAGAAAAAATTTTAAAAATAGTACAAATTCAGAAAACTAAATCATAATTTTAGAAATTTATATATTTAATCTTTTATATATCTAAATTTCAGTTTATATGAATTTGTTTGAACTAATATATTCCGTCAACACTGAAAATTTTAAATCTATGTCAACGCATAATGCAAAAAAAAGAAGTTTCCCAAAATGAATTAATTTCTTGAGATCTTTAATGTTATTCACGAACTACGCCCTTGCAGATTAATTACATTACGAATTATCTTGCCTGATTCGTCTTCATTTAGTCGCCAATTATATTTGCTAATAAAGATAATAGCGTCATTTCCCCTTCCTCAATAGATTAGGAAAAGATATGTCGCCAAATACTGCTCCCAATGTGGCCAAAATGGAGTCACGTATGTAATAATTAAAAAATACCTCATCCGATGTTCCGCCAAGTTAACCGGTCTATTGCTTCTTTCAGTAGATAAAAAATTAAATTCTTTTAACAATATTGCGGAAGCCCAAAGCTTTTTAATTGCTTCTGTTATTGCGAAGATACCGTAATGTACCGTTGGCAATGATCACGCAACGTCTGGTAGGGAAACAACAAACAGAAGATTTGGGTGCAGGAGTAAGGAGAAAAGCAATGAATGTAAGGAATCACGAAAAAGTAGACGAAAAGCAACAATAAAATAAATAAACGAATGGATAAAGGAAGAATGGATTGAAATAGAGCGTGACAGAGAAACGTGCCGTGAATTTTTAAAGAGAAAGTTCTTTTTTTTTTGTTGTTGTTTTGGTATTTTTACTCTGCCGATTTTCTGGACACCTTCAAGTTGATACAATCGGTCACAGTTAGGCACGGTCAAGGTAAATGCTTTGTCATGCCTCGTTAAGAAAATGAATTTTAAAACCCCCCTACGAACTAACTCACTAAGTGTGTTGGAAGGTGGAAAAGTTTTTCAGTGTTGGCTTAGAATCAATAAGAACTGAAAATCCGTAGAAGAAGGAACCAAACAGGTTCTGGTGATGACTCGATGTAAGTGACTTAGCGTCAAACGACCCAATTTAAATATGTAAAAATCCCTCGAAATGTGAAGAAAATAAGAAAAATTCCTTTGAAATTGATTGCCAGTTAATGATATTGATGTCGACGACAAATTTAACCGAACTGGTTTGGCGATATGTCGTCAAACTTGCTTCAACCGGATACCGTAGCTTTTTAATCCTATAACTGTATAATTTGCAATTCATTAAAGACGATTTGGTGTAAAAAAAATGCGTTTGTTTTTTTTCCCATGGCTCTTTATATGTTTTTTTGGGCATTTTTAAAAATGAAAAGACATTTGTTATATTAATATTAATTAATAACTAATTTTCTGGGTTAGTTGATTTGTTCGAATAAACGTTATTTTAAGATTGTCGGTTAATTAGCTTGATATTACGTCGTTTTTTTTAAGATATTTTGGTTGGTTAGTTTTTTTGCCTTTATTTAGAGATTGTTGGTTGGGTTTTGAATTACAGAGCATTTTTGGGGTGGGGGGAAAGTTCTGTCGTATTTAAAGAAAATTTTTGAATGCTTTTAAAAAAAAAATTTGGTTTAATATTAATCAATTATATATGCTCCATTATTTTTTAAACAACTTGTGCCATTTTTTCGAACATATAAATTCCCCTATTTTGTGAATTTCCCACCCTTTGAGTTCAAATAGTCAGCAACTGCCTTAGAAACACTTTCAAAAGACTTGAATTTTTTTTTCCGTTAGAAAATTTTTACAGAGATCTGAACGGGTAATAATCAGATGGTAAAGTAAATGAATACAGTGGTACCAAGGACTTCCCATCCTAACGTATTCAGTTTTGGGTCACCATTGCAGTAAAGTGGTCGAGGAGGGGGGGAACACTATTCCTTTCTGGACGCAATGCTGGCCTTTTTCTTGATAGCTGATTATTTTATCCAGTTGATTGCAGTACAGATCCGCGTTGATGGTTTTTCCCTGTTTCCCGCAACTCGTGAACACTGACCTTCCAGTCCCACCACAAACAAAGCAGTACTTTCGTTGATGGATACTTGGTTTTGCAACTGTTGCTGATGATGTTCCTGGTTTGCAGTAAGATTTTTTCTTTAATATTCTCGTAAAGAATCCACTTTTCATCTCCAGTAATCAGCTTGTCCAAAAACGGCTCCACATTGTGTTCTAATGAGATGTGATGAACACATTCTTACACGATCAGACAAATTCTTTTCCGTTAATTCATGTGGAACCCAAACACTTCGCTTTAACACAAACCCATGAGATTTAATGGGATCTCCAACAGTTTTATGATGAATGCCAAACTCTTCTGCAATTTCTTGACTTGTTAAATGTGGATTATTTTCCAACATGGATCGCAAAACATCATTATCGATCTTCGATGGTCATCCAGATCGATTACTTTCTTGGAGGCTCAGTTCCCCGGAACGAAATTTGCTAAACCATCTTTGTGACAAGTACGAACATTTACAATATCTTTTCCAAATACAGCACATAAATTTTTACATGCAACCGATGCGTTGCTTTCTTTTTGGAATTCATACAAAAAATGCAGTGTCGTAAATGCACTTTATCTACTGACACGTTTTTCACTTTAAATATTACAAGTAAATGATGAACGGTAAAAAAGGACTCTTTTTATATTATACAGCATCTAAGAAAACAAAACAAAAAATCCGAATGACTCACTAGCCAGATGTTTTTTTATTTACAACAAAAATCACCTGCCTCTATTTAAAATACGACAGAACTTTCTCTCCAACGCAATATAAAAATATATATACAAGAATGTTAACAATTCTGGTTAGTTATCAAATGATCAGAATCAGGAGTGGGTGGACTCTTCCAGGTTACGGGCTACTTCTAATGCTTTTAAGGTTGTTACGGTGCACCCAGTGGCGTAGGTGTGACAAATCTGCATCAAAATTGTGTGTTTTCTTTTCTTAACACTTTTTTTTCGACGCTATACCCCTCTTTTAAAATACGACGGATTACTAGTTTTACAATAAAAACACAAATAACATAAAATTGTCAAATTGAATGCTTGTACAACTATGAAAGAGGGCTACTTCTAGACCATGGAGCGTTCAATATTCATGAACCCATGTATCTGAAACCGACGTGTGTACTTAACTTGTTCACTACTGATTCCCGCGCCATCGCGGGACATGATATCTTTACGAGAACCCAACACGGGATGTGGGATGATGTCTCAATAACCAATACCGGGATATCGCAGGTTGAGCTGATCATCAACATTTATTCCCTCCTTCAGCCGGCATGTGGGTTAAAATTCATTTATACGGCAGGTATCGCAGTGATCACTTTTTTCCCCTAAAGTGGCAGTGAACGTGTTAAGCGTCATCGAGCGCTTCCAATGAAGGTACGTTCATCTAATCATTTGCTCACGAGAACACATTTGCATCAATTGTGACAAGCCGATTTTCCATTCTAGCTGGCGTCGGTGTTCCATAAATATATTTCTTTCAGTGTGTACTTTTTAGGTATTAGTAAAGGCTTTGACGGGCTCATCGCGATTTCAACTAATTATCCTCCAGGGTTTCTTTGGGTCCAGAATGGCAATTCTTTCCAACCAACTCGAGAAGAGAAGCGTGAATATTCAAATTAGGAATCCTATAAATAGTAGAAGTTTAGCGTACGAGGTGTGGCTATGCGAAGTGAATATACGAGGTCTATGTTTTGCCAGTGTTTAAGTTACAGTGAGAGGAAATCCCGAGTTCAAGATTTAAGCTATCCATACCCGTGCGATCGAGTTAAAGGTGAATACCATTCTACAAGGATAAAAACCACGTCAGTTCGAATCAAGCGAATTGCTGTTTACCCAAGATATAGCGGTAAGACTGTTAAATCAAGTTATTAAGAACTGTGTGGTTACTGAAGTTAGAAATAGTCGGTAGAGTTAGATATAGTGGTCGGTTACGCGATTATTTGGTAATACGAATAGTGAATCTCTTCACTCCAGATTCACTTGAATATAATTATTATTGTATATTTTTTAAGTTAAGATCTTAATAAAGAGATATTAAGATAAACGATATGGCTGCTTCTTCGTTCTTTCCCACAGATCTAGGTCGTGAGGATAATGTAGAAGTGGGGCACCCCCGATCGGGTGCGTTACAAGGCGGTCATCCCAAAATGTCTTGGTGGTCCACCGGTAGATTGCGATCGACTTAATGCTTATTCCTGATCAGAATAGTATCTGAAACGATATATCACCTTTTTAACTTCCACACCATGCCACTATAGGCCTTGTGGAATTTCACAATTAAAACTCTCATTGTTTCACATAATAATTTTAAGTTGAAATAGAGCAACCCGAATGATTGATTATTTAAGTAATGCCACACTCATGAGCAATAAAGGAGCCATTTGTAATGTTCATCTAAGGTCTGGTACTCCACTCTCCAAATTTCCATACCACGCCAACCTACATCAGCCGAAACAACTTTGGCTTTTAGTTCGTGATCATAGGACACATGACTACCCAAACATAGACACATGACCATGAGTTTAGAGATTACTGGATTACTATATGCTATGTTCTTAACGAAATAAATAAATGAAGTGATGCAAATTTTAAAAACATCAATAAATGCTTTAATGTGATTTCTGCCGCCCATCTGATATAGTGGTTAGTGACGCGGGACTGCGGTGCCGTGGGGCCTGGTTCAACCGGAGAAGGCATGGATGTTTGAGTTGTGATTCTTCATGACTTTAAATTTCCCTTCTTTGTAATATGTGCTTCATGTTTACTTCTGTAAGCCCCGGTCGGTACTTTGTGGAGCACGGATTTTTATATAAATGTTCTCAATAGAAAAAAAGATGTGATTTCTAAAGAAAATAAACTTAATTAAGAAGTTATATAGTTTTTGAAGATTATACTTGTGTGTTACACACACATCAAACTTGCTATCTGTTTACTTTTCATTTAATGCTCAAAATTATTTTTAAAAAATTAATTATATAAAAAAATATTATTTTAGTTCCACAAATTTTTTAAAGTTTTATTTCCAAAATGTAACAAGTATTCAGTCTACGAATTAAATAAAAATAACTGAAACATATTTAATTAGAATACATAAAACGAATGGTTGTGTCTTTGTGTAACTTATCAAAGTTTTACAATGACAATAAAAGGCTGAAACAGCTCTTCCATATTCTGATAGGAATCACGTGAATAAATTTAGAATGTGACCTATAAACCGAAGGAAATGTTTATTTTCTAACTATGTGTGATACTAGGAAAATAAAAACAGCTGGGAAAACCCTCACTCTTTCCCAGAGAAGAAAAGTAATATTTACTAACAGGAAGTTGGGATGCTCGACAGAAAATGCTAGTGGAATGTCACATTAATTACACATTGTTGACAAGTATCCTTGAAATTGAGAACCCTTTTTATAAAGTGACAAATTTGGGCGCTTTATGTGGAAATTAACTAATTATAGATCATCATAACAGAAGTATACTTCTTCGTTTATTTATACATCATGGTACATTTATAATACTATGTTCTATATTTTAAAAGAAAAACGGGGGCCCCCGAAATGTCCTGATATGCAGTAAATTTTTAATAAATAAATTTATCTCAAATTCTTTAAAATAATTAACCAATACATTATTTAAAACAAGAAAACGCATACTTTGACACGAAGCTCGATTATTATAGGCAGATCACACAATCACTGAAAAAACTCCATTCAATAAATAAATTACATTTTAAGAGATGTATTTTAGCTCATTAACATTCTAAAAGCATGTTGTATTTATTATCAATGATATATGTGTCGTTAATTTTTTTTCCGTTGGTTATGTAACTTACTTGAAACAGATTCCCCCCCCCCGGCTCATGGATTTAGTTTAATTATATCCAGTGGGGGAAAAACCAACCCCCACCCCCCGTAGACCAACAAAGTTTGAAATTTTACCATAGAGATTACCCCTTCGCGTTTACATTAGTGTTTTTGGGAAAACCCCCCCCCTTATAACATAGGCATTTTGCCCCTCAATTTTTATTTTATTTTAATTACAGTACAACGTCGCTTATCCGAATCATGGGGGCCGGGACACCGTTTGGGTAGCGATGGTTTTATAACCGAAAAACCCAATCGATCCTGCAGTATAGAAACCACACTATAGAATATTGAAAAACATCCGAAAAACGTGTTTTAAGAAAAAACAAAATGTCCCAAATTTTTTATTGAGGAAAAAAATTTTTTTTTGTTTGGCCTTCCCCTTTTTTTGGGCAAAGTTTCTGATTCTTTTGAGCAGCAGTAGTTGAGAGGAAGCACCTGATTGTTGTTCGTACCACCCATAGCGTTCTAACGCGCACCCGCATTTGATGGACCCTTTTACTTTTTGTTGATGCCCCCGTCCTCATCCGTTTCATCGCAAGGGCGGATTCGTCGGGCCAAAGTCACAATCTCGTCATCATTTACATTTGAAATCCACAGTCTTCTGCATCGCATGCCACCCGGTTTCTACATCTTCTTCCGCATTTTTGAAATCCGGGGACTTGGTTAAAAGTCGGTAATCTCCCCCCTGTGGTTGTTATTGAAGTTTTTTTCGCCTTCTAAACGGCCACAGCTGACCAAATTCCGCTGATGACAAAAATCACACAACTAAAATTTCCCCCGAATACCCCCTGACCTGGGTTTTTCCCCGTATTTTTTCCTCACGCGAAAACTGTTGGACTTGCACTGTTAAAAACGTATTCAAACGTACATGTAGTTGACAAAACAACTGGTTCGGAACTTTGAAGATGCGGGGCTTTTGACAATTTTGTCTTTTGAGCATCTTGGGACAATTTAGTATAGGCAAAACCCTCAAATTTTGCCAAATGGGAGAATTTGAGCCTTAACCCCCTTTTCTCCTGTTTTTTCTGAAACATATGATTTATTTTAATTTAACAGATTATTTTTTTAATTACCAACAAATCACTTATCTGAGAAAAAGTACTCAATGAAATGCATGCTAATTTTGTCACTAGAGGGAAAGAAAATTTTTCCGGTACAACAATTATAAAATCTCTGATGCTTCAAGAATTTTGTTTTTGCTAAAAAAAAGAATCCGAATTTTTTATGCCCTCCTGTTTATTGACAAAATAAATTTCCCAGGAAAAAAAATTTAAACATTTTATTTTCCTTTAAAAGTAGTTTTGATTTTCAATGGAAAGTTTTTAAAAAGAAATTTGATTTTAATTATATGTTGGGCTGAACATTTTTTTTGGGGTACCTTTTTACATCAAAAAGGAATAACCCAAAGAAAAGATAGATATATGAATAATTCGGACAATTAAGTGAGGATGGTCTTGAATATTCTGTTGATGATGTTGTTTTTTACCTGACTGTTTTCCCATCTAATGAAGATTCGGATAGCGACTGTGGAAATAGTATTATTACAAAATAAAACGAATATTAAAAACCGATGATGATAAGAAGTTAGATAAAATATTTCAGTCAGAAAACCCTTTTTTTAAATTTAATTTTTAAGAAAAAAAAACATTGTCAAAGAATTTTTAGGGAAAAAACAAAACATTTCATTGAATGAAGAAGAATAAAATCCATGGAATGACACGCCCCAAGAGAAATTATGGGTTTGGAGTGCGAAAAGTGTAAAGTGGACTTTGTTACAACAAAACTAATGCTTTAAAAATGTTCATTTGTAAATTTAAAAAGAAATTTTTTTTATATAAAAATGTAAAAAAAAACCTCTTTGTTTTTTAAATTTTCAAAAGCAATTGCACTTCTGAACAAACAAAAAAATGACTGAAATTCAATTTAAAACAGCTTTAAATTTTTTTATATTTATATATTTCCCTTTTATTATTACTTGAGAACTAGCTGATATAATTTTTTCATAGAAATTTAAAAAATTGAGAAGTTAAGGGTTAAGTGTTTATCAGTTCCTCTACACGGCAGGTCTTAACAACACCGGCCACGAGTTTGGGACCATGAACCTTCGACTATCACGGCCACTTTTTATTTTGAACTATGTTTAATAACCCTACTTAAGGTTTCCGACTACGTTCGGAACCGTGATTTTGCAAAAGCGTACAAATGGATAATATTTATGATATTTAGTGTCACTTAGATTAGAAAACGTATATAAAATTGTTTTAAGAATATTAATATAATAAAAAATTATTTAAGAACAATATTTCGACAAAAAATGAACATAGAAGGACCCATTTTCAAAACATATTCTTTTTACGAAAAATGCTTCTATTATAATAATATTTAAACCTATACATAGCTCAGACCTCTGTACAGAGGCTCAACTAGAATTTTTGAAATATATAACTTAGAAGTGGATTTATCCATATCTTACTACAACACAGGGGAGAAATTTTAAGAAAAAAAACAAAACCGATAGATATTTCATTTGGTAGTAACTCTGAAAATAATGTGAATTTTTAAAAAATCTTAGTTGAGAATCTGGAGAAGTCTTAACTTTATTTAAACACACACACACACACACAAAATATTGTTATTATAGAAGCATTTTTTATAAAAGTTTTGAAAAAAGGTTATTCTAAGTTAATTTCTTGCCAAGTTATTGGATTTAAATAATTTCTTTTGTTATAATGTCCTTAAAACAATTTTATACATGTATTCTAATCTAAGTGACACTAAATATCATGAAAATTATCCATTTTTGCGCTTTTTTAAAATCACGGTTCCGAACGTAGTCGAATACCTTAAATTAAATTCGGGTCCAATAAATAGAATAAAGCTTTCTTTTTTCAAATTATGTATAATAGTTGGAACTATTCATGTTCGGCTTCTTCATTAATACGCATTTTGTTTATAAATTTTAGTCGTTTCAAATATAACCTTTGCATTAACCTTATAAGGCATTTTTTTTCTTTAGTTATTTGTCCTATTTTCACTATCTCTCTTGGTAATTTCTAGAGAATATTTTGTTTACTATTCATCAGCAATAAATAATAGCTCAAACTAATTTACTTTTAAAATCCTCAGTACTTAAAAAATATAAAAATTAATCTGAGATATATATAAAAACTGTAGTGTAAAATGGTAGATAAACAAACGCGAAAAATTTACTACTTATAAAATTCCTAGAATTCAGAAATAGTTTTCCATCTGATTAAATAGCTTAAATATATATTTATTCCTAATCATACCCTTAATCTGTTAAGTATCTATTAATATTTCGAATTGTCTCGTGTAATCTGATATTTTAAATCGATTTCTTTTTATATTATTTTGACAGTTTTATTTTTTTAAAGTTATTATCTTGTTATTATAGGCTTTTATTTCGGTTACTAATATTGATAATTTGCAAGAATTTTTAAAAGTTTTTCTCGTAAAAAAGGCTTTAAAAATTATATTTAGAATTCTAAGGATCTCCATGATTATTTTTAAGCGCTTTCGAACAACATCTACATTTATTCTAGGAATTCTGAGAACTGTTTTTGCTGCAAGTTCCGTAAAGCATTATTTTTTTTTGCATTTTAATGACCGTTAGGAAAATTCCTTTCTTTGATCTTATGAAAGAACATTATTTCTAATAGCTAAATTTATATAAAGTAAAGCGACGTTTTTTGAAAAAAAAAATATTTTTCTAGAGTTGTATGCTCGAATAATTCCATGTTTTTATTTACAATGATATATGTTTAACGCGAAAACGCTTAGGATGAAATGATTTCCCTTTTGGGAATGAACAAAATGCGGAAAACACCAGCCGCGCAGGCTAGATTTAAGAGGGGTGGGAAATGGAAGAGAGGCAGTTTGACGTGTTTTGTTGAAAGCAGGCATCCTTTTTTTTGAAAATACCCTCGAAATAGCCCGTGACATCAGCCAATTTTGTTTATCTAAGCTACTTTTATCCTTCATCCCTACAAACGTCACACAAAAATACACTCTATAACGACAACAACAACAAAAAGATGCACCCAAAAACAAGTTTCCAATGGAAAAAATTTGGGGGTGAAAAAATTTTGTACAGAATAAAAAAGAATAAATTAAAAAATTGGGTGAAATTTAGAGTTACATTGTTCAAAGTAACGAGATGAAAAGGGTTTACCCACCCTAGCCTGGTCGCTTCCCACACGGGATAGGATAAAGCACCCTGTTGCTTCCCTGCGGTTTTTCTTGCCGAATTTGCTTCAATTATCGGGCCAGGTCCACAACATTCCCTGGTAGAGGCAGTCGCCTTCTCATCACATCCCAAATATGTTCAATTAGAGAGAGATCTGGCGATTTGGCTGCCAAGGAAGTGTTTGACAAGCTGTGAGACAGTTCAAAGCAATACATACCGTATGCGGTCTTGCATTATCTTGTTGAAAAATAAGGCCAGTGTATACAAAAGGGGGCGGTTGCAAAACAGTTTCAAAAATCGTCGACATTGTGCTGTAAGGGGTTCTAATGATGCCCAAAGGGGGACGGCTACAAAAACGAAATGGCACCCCAGACCATAACACCTAGTTGAGGGTCGGTGTCGCGTGCAATAGTGAAAGCAGAATAGGCACGCTGCCCTAGGTGTCTCCAGACACGCCTTCGATGATCGTCAGCACACAATTGGAAGCTGGATTTGTTGCTAAACACTATACGTCCCCAGTCAGTACGATTTCAACCTTATCGAGCACTACTGTAATCTGGCTCGACAGTGTGCAGGCGTGAGTGGCAGGTTGCGTAGTGGTCGGTACGAGCGTAAGTTTCGTTCTGTCAGCCGTCTGTGAATAGTCATGGTGGACAGTCGTGTGCAGGTCGCATGTATGATGGTTGATAACGGGAATCAGGCGCTATGACAGCTGATCAGACAGTTAATCTGTCCTCCTGATCTGCTGTGGCCCTAAGTCGACCGCTACCATTAGGACACTGGAATCTGCCACTGTCCACCCATTCCTGCCAGTATCTTATAATCGCTTCGACCCATATGACGAGCGATTCTCCGATTTGCCCAACCTGCCTCTTTCAATCCAATGATACGACCTCTTTCAAACTCTAACAGTTGCTCGTAATGAGCTGGAATTCTGCGGCGAAGCATTTTTTCAGTCGTTGAAAGGTATCCTAAATTGCAATACCAAAGAAATTTTGACCATCAGATTGATAATTGCTTCTGATGGACACCTGCTGAGTGCACATTATCGATGCGCTGTGTCTCCCGCTATTCATTCATTGGTCACAAAATTTTAATCATTTGCATGTTCGGTTCAAATGTCTTTACATACGAAATTTCATTACAATCGAGAAACTCCTTCTTGGTGCGTCGTTTCTTTTTTTTTTTGTTATAGAGTGTATCTCATCTCTCGTCAGTTGGCTTTGAAATTCACTGACGAGTACATCACAGTGGGATTCAAAATCAGTGAGTTTGGTTCGCATTATTTTTTTTTCTGTTTTTGTAGAAATTATTTTGGCGAGCACAATGGAAAAGAGCCCAGGGGAAACCACAATCTGCTATTACGCTTAAAATGAAGATGGAGCTTTTTAACGTTGTTCATCAAAAGCGGAAGGCGAAAACAGAAATCTTAAAATTTTAGTATTGCCAACTCTACTTTATCAACAATAATTAAAAAGCGAGAGCAAATTATATAAATGTTTGTACGGTTTTTATTAAATACATGCATATACACATATCTAAGCAAACAAAATGTACTCTAATAAACTTAATTTTGTTGAAAAAAAGTTTTTTTTTTTTTTTTGTAATAATCTTTAACACGTAATTTTTTAACATGGAAAAATATTTCAGTCACTTCAGTTTCGTGTTAAACGATTTTCACTGTATTTTAAAGTTATCAAGACTAAAATAAGCAATGAAGGTGTGGATAATTTTTCTGAATGCTCTTAAATCTAATAGTTTTATTTTGGGAAGCAAGTAATGTGTGTCCGGAACAACTGACCATATACACATATCACGCTCACATATCTTGTCGTTTTAACGGCTGCCATGCCAACAAATAAACATTTCAGCATCCTTTACATCAAAGTTATCCAACAAGTGGCGCACGACTCCTAGAGGACGTGAGATTTTTGCAAGGGGTGGCATTGCTGTCAAAAATCAAAAGCTATAAAATTGAATTTACGAAACAGTTATAGGCTCTTTTTTGTCCTTATATTCGAGGACATTGGTGTTAAAGAAATACGAAACAACGTCAATCTTTATTTTGGGTAATTGTCCGTTAAAATTATCTGTGTTCAATATTGAAAACTGTTTCTTGTAAAATAGAACGCTTCGCCCTTGATGCATTTCTGAAATAATTGTGGACGTAAATATATAAACTACTGTTTATTTCAAGAATAATATAAATATAAAACATAATGTTTTATACCCAATTAAATAAGCTAAAATATAAAACTTATTTATAAAGTTCCATAACGGAAATTATAATGATGTGACGGGGAAGGGCGCAAAATATTTTTTGAAAAAAAAATAGAGCGGAAACACTGAAAAGTGAAAATCATTCTCCCTTTACTCAAAACGAAACAATATCCTGTTTGGTAACCTTTTCGCACAACCGGGGAAATACCTTCTGCGAGAAGTGAAATATATAAAATTCAGCACAATGTCTTTAAGTCAATGTGTTTAAAAAAAGTGAAAAATATTCGAATAATATTAATATTTGTTATTTTTAAAACATTGTTAGTTCAAATTATTTAACATTTTTACCTTTTTTATTCTTTTCGCCATTTCGGAAGTGAAAATGAATATGAATGGAGAAAATAACGGGAAAAAAATGTTGAACAAGCGTTATAAAAAAACAATTAAAAAAGGCACAAAAAAATTGTTTGTACTTAATGATTATTGATTTGATTAAATTTAAATTTAGACTGGTAAAAAAAAAACATTTAACTGACCCCACAAATTTTTTTTTAATAATTTTTAGTTTAAGTGTGTTTGCCCGGTTTTTTGCTTACATTTTAACATTTAAGATCACTTAAATGTTAGTTAAAATTAAAAATTTTGAATATTTTTAGAAAATTTTTAAATTTTTTCTGAGTAGTTTTTAGCCAGCATCATTTTATTCCGATTTTTTTTTTTGGCCAAGTTAATGATATTCATTAGAAGTAATTATGTTGAGATTAAAGGGAAAAATATCTGATTTTTTATTGCATTTTTTATTTTAAACAAGTCAATTGACAAATATTTCAATTTTTTTAAAATATATCAGGGTTTGATGAATAAAACAATCGCTTTTTTATTTCTAAATTAAAAAGGGTTTTTTTCATTTTTTCACTGTCAGAAATTTTAAGGTTCAGTTTTTTTCCCTTTAAAAAAATTTCGAAGATGACCTAGTTCCCACAACATGAATTTTCGATGTTTTTTTAATGGACAAAAATTTTAAATTAAAACTTTTTTTAAATATAAAAACAAATTGCGACACTGTTTTAATAATTTAATTGTAATAACGACAAATCTTTTTATTTATTTGAAAGAAAATTTATGAATGTTTAATTTTAAAAAATTTTTTATCGATATCTTTTCGTCTCGCTATTTTCAGAAATTTTTAATTATCACATTTAAAGTTTACTATTTTTTAATTCCTATACACACACACTTTTTTTTATTTCACCTCTCTTTATATAATTTATTTTATATATATTTATCTTGTTCAAATTTTCAATCGTTACAAAAATATTTTCATTCATCCAATCAAGTTCAAAAAAATTTTTAAAACTTGTATGGATGACCGAAGTTAATACATTTTTTTTTAAAATATTAATTAATTAATTACCGGTTTGACGCCAACTTAACTCTCCTTTTTTGTAAAATGTAACTGTTAAAAATGCATAAGTTGGCCCCCAAAACCGATTTTCACAAAAAGGGTGCATTGTTACAATGCAGACAAACGCCCCTTTTTTAACCCTCTACTATTAGTTTATTCCAAATTTTTATATATATATATATATATATATATATATTGTTCAAATGTTCAATAGTTAATAAAATACTTTTTATTCATCCACAAAAAGGAATTTCAAAAATTTTTTTCAAAAAATTTTTTCAAAAATTTCTTTTTTGTGAATATGGTTAAAAAATTTTTAAACAATTGATTATAAATCAATGAAAGATTACAAAATTGTTTTGAAATTGTTAAAGTTATGAATTCTATTTACAGATTTTCAAATTTTTTTTTATTCTTCAAAGGTTTTCTAAGAAATTTTTTCCTCTTTCATTTTTGATATTTTAAAATCCTTTATTTAAAAAAAAACTAATCATAAATTTATTTCAATTTTTCAAGGTATTTTAATGTTTAAAAAAAAAAAAATAGTTTATTCAAAAAAAAAATAATTTTAGAAGTACTTCAACAGTTCAACAAAAATGTAGAAAAAACAATTAAAATGTCTTTACATCATAAGAAGACCAAGGTTTACTTTTTGGGGTTTTTGGGGACATGAAGAAGAAAAAAGTTTATCTCACATAATTTTTGATATAATTATAAGTATTAGTTATTGATGTTGGAAACAAAGATCAAAATTTACGATTTATTATAATTTTTAGTTTTTTTTAAATAAATTGATTAAAAAAAGCGTTAAAATAGAATAATTTTAAAAATATTTTAATTCCCCAAAATGTAATAATTTTTTTTTTTTTTTTGTTTTTTATATTTAATTTCCATTTTTAAAACACAAATTAATAAGAATAAGTAATGAAAAGGGAAATTTTTTTCATTTTATTTTTTAAAAGAACAATTTTTAAAAATAAGGAGAATACTTATTAAGAGGACAACAATAAAATCAATCATTTGAGCTCTTTTCAAGTACATTAAAATTATGAATCAAAACAATTTAGTTCTAATTTTTCTGAATAAGACTTTGAAAATTTGCTTTTTGTTACTGTTTTTGCACTGGAATACAAACGTATTCAAGAGTACTTTTTAAAATTCAGGTTTTCAAGTTTTTTTGCCTTTTTTTAATTTTTTTTTTGAATTGTTGTGAAATTGAACTTTTTTTAAAAACCAAAAAAAATCTAGAACTGTTAAAAAAACGATAATTAAACCACTTTTCCACCTGATTTTCGGGGGGATATCGTCTGCAATGATACAACAAAACGCTAAACACGTTAAATTGTTATTTTTGAAGAAACATCTCGATTAAAAAAACATCTCATGTTTGTAACAAAAAAAAAATATCTTAAAAAAAATGACAATGGAAAAAAAAAATTGTAAAATATTTTTTTTTTAAATTTAATTTTTTATTTCAAGAACATTGAATTAAAATAAAATATTTCCTTTTTTAAAACGTAAGATCCCCGGGTTATAACGCCTCCTATACTTACAAGCGCATTTTTTTAAAATTTTTAAATATATTCATCTTTTACGGGGAAAACCCTAAATGTACAATAAAAAATCCCATGTTTTGAAGTCATTATTCAAAATTATCCCCTTTGAAAAAAAAAGTATCTTTTAGAACACAATTCCCTTTAAAATCTAAACCCATTTCTTTTAAATAGAAATTGTCTTTTCATGCTCATCTCGTTTTTTTTTTTTGTTTTTGTTTTTTAAAAATCATTTTAAAACAGTAATACTACCTACAAATTTCAATCTTATTTTTTGTATTAAAAGTACGCGTTATACACCAGATTTTAAGGTAAAAGAATTATTATAACGAAAAAAAAATTAGATGATTTTATATACAACTATAAAAGAAGAAATTTCTTATAACTAAGAAATTTCTTATTTCTTCAACTAATATTCCATTGCCATCTACGTTCGATTTGTTACCTAACAGCTGCCACCTCGAAAGAATAAATATATTACTACTCGAGATCTTTAGTACACATTGTGGGAACGGATTTAGAGTTTTAATTGAAGTGAAGAAAAAAAAAGGAAAACCACTTCTTTGAAGCCGATAAAATACTCTAGTGTTCTAAATCCTGCTCGGTCTGTTTGTTTTAGAATGTCAGGAAAAATGTCAAGCGCTCTGAGATCCCTATTCACTGACAGCCATTGCCACTTATGCGGAACTAAATACGGTTAAAAATTATCTCGAGCCGCCAATAAGCCTGTGTTAATGCATTTTGCCAAATCAAATTGTATTGTAAGCAAAAAAAAGTGGCAGCATCAAAATCGCACATTGTGCGTAATAAAGTCTTTTGTTACAGTGGATTTCATATAATATATTAAGGTAGGAAAAAAGTTAATGTTGATTTTTCAAAGGAACATATCAATATATGTTAATATTTGAATCCATTAATTTTTTTCCAATTAACTTTAATTACATTTTTCCGTTTTCCGTTTACCTTTTTTTTCTTTTTTTTTAATCGAAATATCAATATTATAATAATAGTGATCTTAAGTGGACTCGGTACCCTTTGAATAAATTTTTTTATTGATGTATTGAAAAATTATGTTTTAGCATTTCATATAATGTTTCTCTATTCAAGAAAATGATACAAGATGAAATTTTACAGGGAAAATTTTAAAACTTCATTCCTTTCGTAATTCTTAATTTTTTGACCTGAAATTTTTTATGATATACTTTAGGATGTTTTAAACACACACAACTTTAGAGATCAATTTTACAATTATGTAATTATTTTTGGAGGAAAAAAATAAAATGTTGGTATGCATGGTAAAATTCAACAAAAAAGCCAGTATCTCCTACATTTTAATTTTTTTTTTATAAAAAAGTACTCAGTTTAAAGCAAAATGGATCCCTAATTATATTACATGCTTTATATATAACACACAGGAGAAAAATGGAAGTGATTAGAAAATAATTGTGGGAGGAGTAGCATTTTGAATGCACTAATGTATTGAAAAACACAAACTGAGAAAAACAATTTTAAAAAAAGTTTATAATTCTAAAAAAAATTATTATAATTGGCTTAAATAAAATAATACTTTAAGACATTAGCTATATATTTTTCTTTAAAATAAATATATTTTCATATTATTTAGCCATACTTTTTTTTTATAAATGATCCATTTCAAGAGAGTATTAATTGCACAAGAAAATTCAAAGAAAATGTCAAAAAAAAATTTTTTTTTATCTGTCATGACAGAAAAAAATAATTTAGTTTTTTTCTTAACATAATTGAGATATTATATTTTTATGAAAAACATATCAGGAATAAGAACCGAAATTATGAAACTATTAACATAAAATGCCTTAGTTAAAAAAAAATTACATGCACACATTTCACGAAGAAAAAAAATTGCGTTTTTGTAACGCCTCACAGAAACATCTTGCTTTATATATAACACTTTCATTTTTTTATAGTTATTATTTCTTTTTATAAAATAGAATTTTTTTTTTTATCAAAAAGCTTTTTTTTTTAGCATTTTTATTTAAAAAGGAGGCGGGCCGAATTGCCTTTGTTTTCAAATGACGTTTTATTCAACTTCTAACTTTCTGACATGCAAAAGTGATATATATATCAACCGAAAGATAATAATGCTAAGATAAGACAAAAGAAAAAAAAACCGATAGTTTGGTCATTTTGGGGGTACCAAGTCTTCTTAATAATAATAATATATTTTTTTTCTTAATAATGTTACAAATTTACGTAAGGGAAAAGCAGCTGATGACTCCAATTATTTGAGCAATAACATATTTATTCATGGACGAGGACGAACGAATGAGTTCATAAAGACAAATCAACCTATATATACAAAGAAATATTATAATAGATTATTTATAACAGTGAGTGGTTTGTGCTTCCACACCACAGGTCCGAGGATCAAACTTCGGGCTGGGCAAGGTTGACTCAACCTTTCATCCCTTCAGTGGGTCGATAAATGAGTACCAAGCTTGCTTGGGAACTTAACACAGGGGGTTTTTCGTCAGACTGACTACCTGACTGGAACATCTGCTCATGTACCTCAGGGCCCAAGGTTACGTATACTGAGATGGGCACAGTAGACCTTGGCCCCCATGGACTGTTGTGACACTGAGTTAAGTTATTTACAAGAGTGGGAAAAAAATTGTCACAAACAAGTTTTGTAGCGCTCTAGAAACGGCTTTCCAAACAATTCCATTTGCAGTAACTCAGACAGATTAAGTCTCGCTTTCTTATCGCAGTCAATGCACAAGCAGATCCTACAAACTCGCTGAACTCCGGCGTCCTTAAGATAATCCCATGGAAATTTCTAGAAGGGTTGACTCCAGAAACTTCTAGATGATTCCTTGGTGAAATCGTATTTTTCGTCAAATTTTTCGCCAAGGTTGATAAAGTTTCCAGTCTGGTAGCCCTGATCTCATCTTCATGGCTGTCATAATCTTATTTAAATTTATGCTGGTTAGCGAACTTAGCCAGGAAAATTCAGTTTTCTCTCACGAAGATTGTTGCCAACGAGAAAAACAACAAGCTTGGTGTGTTTCAAATATTTTAAACTAGAAAAATAGTTTAAAAAAAGAATAGAGTAACAAAATTAATATTCTACTCTCTTATGCCATTAAATGTCAAAATATATTGATTTAATTTTTTTTAAACTAAAAATGGTATTCCGATTTTGGGGTTTTTATTTCCCTTTTAAATAAAACATTTTAAAAAAATAAAGAAGATTAACTTCAAAAAAGCTTGGCATTCAAAATAAAAAAAGATTATAAAAAATTGACTCTAATATGTGTTTTAGAAAAAAAAATTTTTTAAATATTTTTTAAAAAGTTTACAGCGAAATTTTTTTTTTGTTTTTAATAATAAATTTACCATAATTTTATAACGTTCTAAAATTTTGGGATCTAATTCAATAATAAAACAATTTTTTAATGAAAAAATTTATGTGCTGAATAATTTTTTTTTGGGAATTTTTTTAAAACCCCTTTTGATTTTATATGGAATATGAGGTAATTTTTCATATCTTTTCAGAAAAGGGTTTTTTACCTTCGCGTTCTGAAATTTTAAAAAAACATTTTATTCAAAAAAAATGCTGTTCATTTTCCTTAAATAACCTAGTTTATTGTTTTAACTTAGATAATTTTGTTTTGTTTTTTGGTAGTTTTTCTTCAACAGATAAAAAAAAATAATAATATAAATATGAAATAAATAAGCTACAAAAAATGGGGAATATTGTTATTTTCGAATACCGCATATTTTTTAACACGAAATGGGACTGACAAAAGGAAACGATATTGAAAAGCGTATGTTGAATAATTTTTTGATATTTAGTTTGGTTGAATTAAATATACATATAAATTGTTTTAAATATTATTACTATAAAAAATATTTAAATGCAATTTTTTTACAAAAAAAATTTAAAAAAAAGTGTATTTTCAGAACATTCTACTTTTTTTGAAAAAAGCTTCTATAATAATATTTCGTCTATATATGCAAAACTTCTGAACAGAGTCGAACTAGGAATTTGAAAAATTTTTTTTTCAGAGTTAGATCAATTGATTTCACAATTTTTTTTTTTTAAAATTCTTATTGTGATACAAAAAATATATAAAAAAATTCCTCTAAAATTTAAATTACCATAAAATCTAGCGTATAACGCGCACCTACATTTTTAAGCCGCAATTTTAGTTTTAGGTATATTCCCCAAAAGCCACCCCTTTTTTTCGAAAAAAACCCGAAATGACGGGTGCAATGCCTTTTGTTTCGAAGTCATTTCTTCGAAATTTCCAAGCTTTAGAAAAAAAAAAAATACTTTGATCCCCCCGGGCCAAAGGGGCCCTTTTTCATCTACGCCGTGTTCCGCAACCTTTTTTCGCCCCTTTTATCAACGTTGGATAATTTTACCACGGCCCCAAGAGGAAGAGGAGTTTATTGTTTATTGTTTATATTTTAGATTGTTTTGCTTTTTAAAAGTTTTTATTTTTTTTTATATATAATTGTATTTAAACGTGCCTTGACAGAATAAAATATACTAACCAAAATGAATATAAAGTGATTTATTTAGCAAGGAATATAAAGTATTTTCAAAGTAGCCCAAACCCCAAAAAAAAATATGCCGCGTAAATAAAATGGAAATAATTTAATGTTTCTTGGTGGACCAGTAGTAATTTTATCCACGGACCGGTACCGTTCCGAGGAACCGGGGTTGTGGAACACGATCTACCGGGCCAGATTTTTGGGGGGAATGACTGATCCCCCCCAAATAGCCATAATAAATCCAATTATTATTATCTAAATATATTGATCAACACAAGTCTTAATAGGGAAAGGGTATCGGGGGATATAACGTATTCCCAAATTTTTGGGAAAAAACGCCTGGAATCCAACCACTTATCTTTTTTGAGAAGTTATCCTAAAAATTTATCTGCCTTAAATTTTTTAATCCCTAAAAACTGTTCTATAATTTCGCTTCTAAGTTTGATTTTTACCAACAGCTCATGGCGTTCAGTTCAACTTCCCTTTCCCCCTCCCATTAAAACCCACTATATATCTACTAACAATCTGCATACAGGGTTTCTTAAAGGGGACATGAATTAACTAAAGTTGTCCCAAAGTTTCCCCCAAGAGGTTAATGGGAAAACACAATAAACCCCCATCACAACTTCAGTGTAAGGATCTTCCCCCACGCCCAAAGGGGAGAGAAGGGGGAAGATCAACCAATTCAAAATCACTTAATTTTTTTTACAACACAAGTTGGGATCAATAAAGAAGAGATGCCCCCCCAATCAATAAGACAATTAACGAGGTAACAAAATATGAGGACTTTAATTACTTTTATAGGGATTTCAATATCGGACCAAATGTTAAACCGGGATTCGGGACTTCAGATCTTAATACCGGATACCGGTTTTAATACCGGGAATGGAAATTTTAAAAAAAAATAGGCGTTTTTAATTTTTTTTTTTTAGTTTTTTTAGAAAAATAAAAAAAAAATTTTTTAAAAAAAAATTATACCAAAATCGAAAAAGTAAAGGAAATTGTTATTTATTTAAATCAAAAAGTGTTAATATCACTATTCAATCTGTGGTACAATTAAAAATTTGTGAAATGTGAATTTAAAAAAATGCATCAATGAGGTTGATTCAGGGACGTCATAGTCACGTGATAGTAAAGCCACGGATTCTGCAATCAATTAAAACCATGCGACGTCATAGTCACACGATAAAACTATTTTGGTTCCCAAACCCAATCAGTTCACGCGCTCCGGTGTTGCCAAATTTTCCCTTTGCGAAACTTTCTCTTAAAAAGTAATATGTATAAAAAATGCATTTCAAAAAAAGTATAAGCATAGAATACGATTTTTTTAATTTTAAAAAATCTTTTTATAAATTTTTTTTCCCCAACATTTAAACATATTTCCCCAAATTTTAAATTTGAAACTTTATCTAGTTTTACAAATAGAACAAGTCTTATTTTAAAGTTTGTTTTGAAAATGGAAAAATGTTTTGTTTTATCATGTGATTTCAAAGTCCATTGTACTGTCATTAAGCCTGAATGTAATTTTGTGAAAAAATTACCAAAATTTTAAACCCCTTTTTCGCATCTACGCTAGTTGGTGAACTTTTAGCAAGTGGGGGAATACTTTTCTAGTATTTACCTCAAAATCCCTATTTTTAAATAAATCGATTTCTCGTCGGATGTGGTTTTGGGTATAGCTAATTTTAAATTTATTTTGGTTTTTAAATTTTTTTTGTTACGCGCTAACTTTAATTTTTTTTCAAAAGACAATTCCTTTTTATATCGAATTAGTGTCACCATCATTTTGATAACTTGAATTTTCTGAATGTGGTAGGTTTTGGATAATTTTAAAAAAGGGGAAATTTTTTTAAAGTGGGGAAATTTTTTAAAACATTTTGCATAAACTTGATAAAATTTGAATTGGTTAGTCTCTTTTCTTTTTTTTTTATTTTCTTTTTTTAAAATTATTAATTATGTAAATATGGAAAAGACTTTTCTTTTCGGAAAGTTTTCTTCTGTGCTTTTTCCCAATGTAATATATAAATTCATCAGATAGTGATGTGTGCTTTTCCCCCTTTTTTTCAGTAAAACAATGCAACATGAAATTTATTATTCATTCCCAAAAATTACAATTTTCTCCGACAAAAACCCCTCAACAGCCAATTTTATTGGCAGTACAGCTGATACAATTCGGGATTTTAAAAGTTGAATTCACTATCGGAAAATTTAATTTTTTTTCATATCGATATTGTTTTTGGGAAATTGTTTTTTCTTTTTTCCCAAAAATTGTTCCATCATTGGGAATTAAACTTTTCCCAACGTGTTTTAAAACCAATTTTTCTTTGTTTTATGCCCATTCAGTAAGTATTTCTAGAAAAATACCGAAAAAACCGGTTTTTAAAACTTGTGAATTATTAAACCCCGTATCCCGGATACCGGGAGGGAATCACTTGTAACTTTTCCCCAATTTCCCAATTTCCTCTGTTTTCCCCTAGCTATCTAATATAGATTAAACCCAAGGACAGACATCACCTTAGTTATTATAAAATTATTAAAAAAACCCGCATCACACTTTAAATTTGATTAATCCCCGCTCAGCGGGTTTCCATCCCATATCTCCTTTCAAAACCTGGAAAACCTAGATTTTTATATAAATAAATTTAATTTGCATGCACAAGTTTTTTTTTTGGAAGAAGCTTCGGAATAAAATAATTTTTAAGGACCAAAATTCTCCAAGAGGACTGTTAGTCCGAAGATCGTGGATAGAGCCGTCACTCTAGAACTAAAACCCTTTAAGTTCATAAGGAATGTAATATCTTTTAAATAAGTAAAATATTTCGATGTACGTAGAAGTCTAACTTTTTTTCTACGCTCATCCTTTTTTTCTATGCTCATCGTTTTTATTTTATTTTTTAAGCTCTCCATTTTGTATCCGGCGTATAACAAGCACCAGCAAATTTTGGTTTTATTTTTTGTGTGTGTTAAAAGTGCGCGTTATACGCGGGATTGTACGGTATATATTTAAAAAATCCTAGTTCATGCTCTGTATAGAATAAGCTATATATAAGCAAAATATTATTATAGGAACATTTTTTATGAAAGGAAAATGTTCTGAAAATATCACTCTTTCTTCATTTTTTACCACAAAATCGCATTTAAATAATCCTTTTAATAATAATACTATAAAGCAGTTTTATTTATGCATATTCTAATTCAACTGACTCTAAATACATTAAAAAAAATCCGTTTATACGCATTTTTTAAAACTCGTGATTCTAACGCAAAGAACCACCTTAAAAAATACTTAAAAGTGGATAAATGCTTTATGGTCAATAGTTAAGACAATGTGTGGTTTATTTCTATAACTAACACTACTAACAAGCAAACACTATTTTATGACTAATAAAATATTATTAGTCAAGGGCAGCCATATGCGTGATGAGACAAATAGACGCCATTGGTTGATTGCTTTGTGAAGACTATTGTGCAGAGGAACGTGGCAACAAGATGTCTTTTTTTTTTTTGAAAGCGCCAGATCGTTATCCACTGATTAGCTTCAATTGGGATGAACTGAAGATGACAAATGAAGGGTGGCGGTTACATTAAAGCCAAATTATAGTTTGCGCTTATTGTTCAATGGCCCCGATGTGGATTGCTCGAATGACGTAATCAGGTTGCAACTCATTTCGAATAACCTAAAATTAGTCCTTTCTTTGTCCGTTTCTTTTGTTTGATGCTACAAATCTGCTACGCACTGAAATTGCACATTTTGTGATAACAATTGTGTTGTTAAAAATGAGTGTGTGTGTTTTATGAAATTTAATTTTTTAAATGTGTACTGTATATTTCCGTGTGCAAGCCGAAATTTTTATAGTCATGTACAAACGATATGAACCTTTACAATTTTTGGGGGCAGTGAAATACGCTTAAGACGAAATATCGTTTAACGCGAAATAATACAATTATCTCGTTCAGCTGTTAAGTATTTTCATGCATTTTTTTGCTCTGAACATGAAACGAAACTCGTTTAACACGAAAAGATTTCCCATAATATGGAAAATACCAGCCGAAGTTTGAGAAAGTTTCTGCATTATAGTTTCCTACTGTGTTATCGGAAGTATTCTTTGCAATAGACAGCCGAAATTAGGGTAGAAAAAAACATTTTGGAGTTTGTTCAAAGCTAAAAAAATATCGTTGATGCAAATTCCGACGACGAAAGTGAAATGTATAATGCAGCTCCTGTTCCCACGTCATCCAAAATGAGGAACATCGTAAAAAGTATGCGCAGTTATTTAAACGCACATTCCAAAGGTGAAATGAATAACAAAACGGACGACATCGAACAGTTTGATGCTAAAAAAAGACAATGCAAAGAAATATATCGGATTATTTTTCAAAAACTCAATAAATGTTTTGCTTTTTAAAAAATTTGGAAAATTTTGTATTAAATTTCATTCAGTTCTTGTGAATGTTTTGTTTTGTTGATTTTTATGAAATGCATGCTCATATAAATATCTATGCAAATAAAATGTACTCTAATAAACTTAATTTTGTTGAAATGTATTTTTTTTTTTTTGTTTTGCAATATTCTTTAACATGAAATTCTTATAACACGAAAAAATATTTAGCCCCCTCAGTTTCATGTTGAACGATTTTTCCTGTATATACTATATTGGAATATTTATTATTACATATTTTATTTATGATCGAACACATCACGCACATATATTGAAGTATGCATTAACTGTTACTCTCATTAACTTTTGTGCAAAACTCAAGAATTTTTTTTTTTGTTAGAGTTGAGGGAAAAATTTAAAAATATTCAA
>BMAV01026690.1:538727-576860 GCA_019973955.1 Trichonephila inaurata madagascariensis | reverse complement strand
TTCAAATGGGCTTAATTGCAACGCATTTCTCTTTTCCGTGCGTTTGAGTCATTTTTTTTGTCTTCCTCCAATTCTTACCAAACTTAGTTTTTCTTGCACAGAATTCAACGCTTATCACGAATATGTATGCCACTTGCCGAAATTCCAATTAGTTCAAATGTTATGCCCAAATGTTTCTTTGAAATTCGTCCCCTCTTTCAATAGTGTTTCAGTGACATGCCCACCACTATTTTTTTTTACCCTAGAAACTTACCAAAGTGACCCATTTCACTCGAAATTTGACCAGGAATCTAAATCTGGTCTACGTTTCGCGAAATTCCTGTAACCTTTTTTAAAAAAAGAAACACCTTCTTGAAAAAACCGACCTAGTTAAATTGATAGCCATCTTACCGACCGATTTTAAAAAAATGTCCAATTCTTACCAAACTTAGTTTTTGTCCCACAGAATTCAACACTGATCAGGAATATGTAAGGCGCTTGTCGAAATTCCAAATTTATGCCCAACTGTTTCTTACAAAATTCGTCCCCTCTTTCAATAGTGTTTCAGTGACATGCCCACCGCTATTTTTTTTTTACCTTAAACCTTACCAAAGTGACCCATTTCACTCGAAATTTGACCAGAAATCTAAATCTGGTCTACGTTTCGTGAAATTCTTGTAACCTTTTTTAAAAAAAGAAATACCTTCTTGAAAAACCGACCTACTTAAATTGATAGCCAACTTACCGACCAATTTTAAAAAAATGTCCAATTCTTCACCAAACTTAGTTTTTGTCACACAGAATTCATCGCTGATCACGAATATGTATGGCGCTTGTCGAAATTCCAATTACTTCAAAAGTTAAGCCAACTGTTTCTATGAAATTCTTCCCCCCTTTCAATAGTCTGTATCAGTGACATGCCCACCACTATTTTTTTTTTACCCTAGAAACTTACCAGTGACCCATTTCACTCGAAATTTTATCAGGAATCTAAATCTGGTCTAGGTTTCGTGAAATTTCTGTAAATTTGTTGAAAAACCAAACCCCTTCTTGAAAAAATCGACCTATTTGGCTTGATAGCCAATTTACCTACCGATTTTAAAAAACCGGGTGTAATTCGAACGGGGAGCCGTTCCCAAACCAAAAGACACTTAAAACATTACGCTGTGATTATTAGAACTGGATTGATTGCACTTTGGTAATGCATTTCTGTGACAAGTATGAGTAAAAAACCGAAAAAAAAGTAAAAAAAGTTTTAATTGCGGTATTATCCTTTTTGAAGCGTTCCTCTTTCAAATGGGTTTAATTGCAACGCATTTCTCTTTTTCGTACGTTTGGGTCATTTTTTTTGTCTTCCTCCAATTCTTACCAAACTAAGTTTGTCTTGCACAGAATTCAATGCTTATCACGAATATGTATGCCGCTTGTCAAAATTCCAATTAGTTCAAAAGTTATGTCCAACGGTTTCTTCGAAATTCATCCCCTCTTTCAATAGTCTGTTTCCGTGACATATCCACCACTATTTTTTTTTTACCCTAAAAACTTACCAAAGTGACCCATTTCACTCGAAATTTGACCAGAAATCCAAATCTTGTCTACGTTTCGCGAAATTCCTGTAACTTTTTTAAAAAATGAAACACCTTCTTGAAAAAACCGACCTATTTGGCTTGAAAGCCAACTTGCCGACCGATTTTAAAAAACCGTGCAATTCTTACCAAACTTAGTTCTTGCACAGAATTCAACGCTGATCACGAATATGTATGGTGCTTGTTGCATTTAAATTTCTTTTCAAAGTTTGATATTTCAAATATTATGCTACGTAAGTTTGCAAAATATTCTGTTTATTGTTTTTTAAATCCATTTTTATTCAAATTGAATTTAGTCATTATTGAAAATTTGGTCTAGTAAATGCATTAATATTAAAAAATACAAGTGATGCATTTTGTAAGCATTAATATTAAAATTACATGTAAATTTATAGCAAATTATACGTTTTACTTTATTTTTTTCTTTAGAATAATTCACACAGTACTAAATAGCTGTATACCTAAGTGAAACGTGACCATTTATGGATTAACTTTATAAGAAATACGTATAAGTAAAATCACATTCCATATATGGTGCAGTGAAAGGAATTATTAAGAAATAGAGCAAAACATCTCATTTGCATTATAATTTAATTTATGAAGGGGTTATAAATCAATTTTCTGTGCATTTTAATTATTTGACTTTTTCTCCCTAATAGCAATTTTATGGTACATAAATAATTAAAAGATACAATTTTTTGTACCTCCATAAGAATATTTAAGCCTGTAGAACTTTTTTCTGGTTAACATGCTCTAAAATGAATGAAATAGTTTTTCAATATTATTCATAAAATTCAATGAAAGAAGACATTAAAAATTTTTGCAGAATTTTTTGCTTCATTATAGTTTTCTTTCTTCATTTACCTCTTTTTAATTAATATGAGTATGTTGTATATATATATATATATATATATAATAAGTATAAAAATATATAGTGAATATAATACAAAACAAAGAAATGATAAATACTGTATTTGATAACCGAGAATAGCAAACCAAAATATAAGTAAAGATATAAAAAGTCAATTTACCAAAATGGAAAACTATTATGTTGTCCAGAACTATCACTGATTTAAAATAATGAAGTAGGATCAAGCTTGCTTTACAGGATCCTAATCTTTTCCTTCAGCAGAAAAATTCTCTTAATAGTGCAAGAAAAATTGTTGAAAAACTAAATATGAAGAATGAAGTTAACCCTAATAATAGCACGTGTAAATTTACAGTGCTCTAACAATTAATCAATCTAATAGGAAAGACTATTGTAAAGTTGCTCTTCGCAAAAGAATTACTCACCCTTTAATCCAGTACAAACATCACAGCTTACCAAAAATCTTTTTCCAACTTGTTTAATTTAATTAAACCGAACCATATTTTCAATATATCACTAGCTTTAACTACAATACCATCTATATGCCAATTTTGTAATTCATTGTAAATAAACTGGAACTACTATGTAGAAAATTTGAAGAGAAAATGATGAAAATTATAATAAACTAATTATTTCTATTTTTATAAATATATGTGAATAGGAAGCTATAAGGTTATTCAAATTGTAAGCAATACTTATACAAATTTTTGATTGTATTATAAATTTCTGTTTTATTTGAAACACGAACGTCATTTCTTTTGTGTAATTAAGAACCATATTTCTAAAAATTAGATGAAAGTAGATTGCTAGTAAGTCAGGTACTTTGTTAATGTTAAAACTAAAGGCTTCTCTTTTATCATAAATATTATATTTTTAGTTATTATTGTCTATATATAATTGTAGATTTAAAAAAAAAAGATTGTTTTATGTATATCAGAATTGGCTCTAACTAATTTCAAATGCTGTGGATTATAACTAAAGATAGGAATATAACTTAATTTATTAAGTTATAGTCCTATAAAATATATAAAGTGTAAAAATATACTTATTTTGTTAATTAAAACTTCATATTCATGGCAATAGCAAATTCTGGATACAAATCAAATCATTATTTATTTAGGTAATATTAAGATCAGGAGAGAGAGAGAGGAAATTCAGCATCTTTTCTGTTCGAGTGCCAAAAAAAGCTAGAGCGAAAATTATCCTTTTTCCACATTCAGATAAATACAAAAGAAAACAGGGAAAGATTAAAAAGAAGAATTATAATTACATATTCAAGTGAAGGAAAATATTAGTTATTTTATGAAATTACGTGTCTAAGGTAAAGTTTCAACCATTTAGTAAAGTCCGTGTAAGCTATCAAAATGTTATTATTCTAGTAATCGTGAATAAATATCAGGAAAAATCAAGGTTTGGTCTTCTTAACGAGGAATCACGAATAAATCTGTTAAAATATAGATTTTAACCCTTTAACGTGAAACGAAACGATACTTGTGATTCAAAATAGGGTATTCGTAATTTTGATTTAGAAAACAAATAAGATTAGAATTTTAAGTAAATATTAATTTTTAAATTATTACATACACACACACACATATATATATGAACAAAACTTTTAATGAAATTTATCCTAAAAGAAATGAATATCAATCAGTGTGATTGATCTTTGTATTACAAAAGCAGGTTCAAAATCTGTTGACGAAAACATAGGAGCAACTAAAATTAACGAAAACATTTTGTAGGACGCTTTTAGATATGCCGTGCTTTTGATCGACATAAAAAATACTCGAAATGGTGGTTCTTTGCAAACTTTCTTCGAGTTCGTTAAGCTTATTTTACGAATCCTTCGTTCACTTCCCCCCTTCACGAATCATTCGTGAAGAGCTTTAAAGATCTTCCCGAGGAGAGAGTCATTACTCTCTTTAGTACGAAACTTTTTATTTATGTTTACTGGAGCGAAAGCTGATTCATCACTTTGAGCTTTTTCACACATCTTTGAAGAAGATCTCGCCAGGAAAATATATCAGTGTGGAGTGAACTTATATTTATATTTCTTTTCCACTCCAGAGTTAATTAATCCAAATGTTTTTTTTTCAGCAGTAGCAGGGTGAGAGGAAGAAAATTAATGGTATCCTGCGATCGGAAACTCATGAGCCTGAATCAAGAATTTCTGTTTTGGCCTGTTTGGAAAACTTGTTTCTCTTCCTGAGATTTACTTCAAAGTACTGATGAAGAATTGATATCAGTAACAAACGACTAACTAAGTATTTAGAAGCAATCTGTGGAATATATATATATATTTTTAAAAAAGAAGAATCGTTAAATTATGAAATTAACATTCGTATTTTTTGTTAGTATTAATCGATTTTTGAACCTATTCGTTAGAAAATATTTTTCACTTGATTCAAAAAAAAGTTTGAATCAGTTTTCACACCTGAATTATGCTTAACTTTTATTAAATAATAAAATGAACTGACATTTTTGTTACAAGTCATTTTATGAAATCTAATCAAGCCTGTTTATTATTAATTCATTGAAATTATTTTTTTTAGTTTTGTTAAGGTACTTATTAACTATTCTTAATTTACGCTATGCGTTTGGGATATGTTTTACTTACTATTCGTATAAACATTTTGCGCGAATATATTTATTAGTATCATACAATTAAACGTTAATGTGTTTTGTTTTTATCAATGCAAACATGTTAATAAAAAACTAAAGTGAAAACCAGAAATAAGTCAATATAAATTAATGAATAACCTCCTCAACTTTAAATTATATTATACTTATATAATAGGAAAAATGTTCAAAGAATTTAAAATGAACATTTATTATTTTTTTAATTCTAAAAATATATATTAAATTCACTGATGGTAGCACACATGTTTTCTTGCCAATAAATATTTAGTAGTAAATTATTTGTGTGTGTCGGAAATTATTTAGTTTAATAAGAAATAAACACAGAACTTTAAATATAAAGTGAGTTCACACACACACACATGTATAAAATTATATAGATATGTTCTGATCATTAAATATTTACACAAAATAATTCCTAGATTAACAAAGAAAATTCACATCTACATCCTAGAAAGATGCTTTGCATCTAAGATTATAATATACCTTAATTCTTTTGTTCATAATGTATGCATTTATTTTAGAAGAGGTATTTTAGTTTTTTTTTTTTTATTTGTTTGTTTTTTAATATATTATATATTGAGTATTGTTGCAAATCATATTTTGAAAGTACTAAGGCACGAAGCTGTATATGATGATGCTCTAGCTAGAAGTGGGAGCAGCATTTGAAAGAAAAATATAGCTAAAATTAATGTATAGAAAATGTTCCCTTTGGATTTACTGGAATAAATTAAGGCATACATGTGGTCAGAATTATTTAAAATTATTTTTGAATGTATCATAGAAATAGTGAAAGATAATTATTGAATGCGATTCAATTAAAACAACCAACTAAAGTATCTTGAGAACATTGGAGCATTAAGGATTTATAAAAAGCTTATAAAATTGCATTATTAGATTCTACATATTTTTATACTTCAGTTGATAATTAATTCTCTCGTTCACAAGTCTAATATTCTCAGTATTTTCTTATAATTAGGTTCATTTGAACTCATTCACGTAACTTTTATCACATATTTATTAAGGATATCTAATAATATGCATTTTGGTAGGAAACATAATTCATTATGCATCCTTTCCACAGTTGCATGATGAATCACTATACTCTTGGATATTATCATCAATTTTATAAGTATATATATGCGAGGTTTGTTTTTCATTTGGTTGTTTCTCTCAATACAATTTTATCTTGATTTATTGATTCCATTTCTTCCATTGAGTCTACGTTCATTACCTAAAGATGTTTATGCAAATATACTAAGAATGGAATGCAAAAATATATTTTCTATTTTATATATATATCTACTTTTTTAGATGCAGTCGTCGAAAAGCAAAAACTATTTGTGTGAATTGGAGAGATTGATTTTGGAAATTGCTTTTTACACACACACACATATATATTCCTTTTGATAAATAGATACAGATACTATTTACTGCTATTGTAGAGTTAGTTTGAATTACTTGATTTTAGATAATTTTCTAGATCAGATATTAATACAGTTGAATCTTCCCCATTTCTTTACTACTTTCTCAGTGAGTGTAAATTAAATTAATATTGTTACTATCCCAGTTGCTTCATACTATAACTTTTGATACACTACTTAAGTTAAGATTTTATAATTGTTTCATTATTTGAAAGAAATAACATTATTTAGTTTTATAATTAATATAAATGGTCTTTTACAAATTTTGGAACTACTCAGGTTTGTGTTAAAAATAAGGCTAGACTACTTAATCTGTATACTGCATTAGTAGAAATAAGAATTATTCTTTAAGATAGTAAATAATTAATGTCCAGAGGATGGCTGATGATATTGGCTAAGTTTAGCCGCTTATTAAATGCGCGAATCATTCGCGATGCTTTTTATAAATATGGTCTTAGGATTAGTTATGAATACTTTTACGACTTAATTTCTGGTTTCGCACTCCTTTATTGCAGGAAGTAATGTATTTTAAATTTTAACCCCTTAAGTGCCAATTAAAAGTTACACGATTCGCTCCCAAGTGCCACTGTTTGTCCCATAGTCGTAGGTGTGCTGTAGATTGGTGGAGGAGAGAAGAAAAGACACAAATAAGTAAATATATCTCTAAAATAAGTAAAACTTTCTCAAATTCATTCAAGGACGTGTTATTGCATTTTAAATCCGGAATTTTTTTACCAATAACAGCACAAAGAAAAGAATGGTATTTCGGAAAGATACATTTATATATATACCGTAAAATCCGGCGTATAAAGTGCACTTTGAACACAAAATATGATATCGGAATATAAGGGTGCGCGTTATACACTGGGTATAAGAACCATAGCTTTAAAAATAACTAAAGAGATGAGCATAAAAAATTGTTTACTTTTACACATATCGAAATACTATTTATTTAAAAGAAATGATATACCTTATGAACTAAAAGAGTTCTAGTTCTAGAAATATACTATTATTTCAAAAGTGTGGCATAATATCTCGAATAAATGACTTCAAAATATAAAAGAATGTTGTATACTAAAATTTCAGATTTCTTCTTAAAAAGCGGGGTGCGCGCGTTATATCGCGAACATACCTCAAAATTAAAAAAATGCAGCTTGAAAGTATGGGTGCGCGTTATACACCGGTGAGCGTTATACGCCGGATTTTACGGTATATATATATATATATATATAAATATACGTCCGGGGCACTGAGCTCGCAGTGGTGGATACGACGGTGGCAGTTAAGAAACTTTCCGAATGATACATATAGAAGGGTTTTTTTTCCAGCTATATCACAATTGATATACATAATTTGTTTTATCATGTGCTATTCAGAATATTTCTGAGGACATCATTGGCAAACTTTAAATGAGAAGTGGCAGTTCTGTTTGATGTAGCACTCCTGCATTTTAAATCACTTGTATTAATTTGTAAAAAAATGGTTTAGTTAGATTCTCCATAGAAATATATTAAAACAGTAGTGCTAGACAGCTTTGTTATCTACAGTTTAATTTCCTGGACACCAATAAGGCGGTGGAGGTTGATGATGATTTTGAAACATTTTGGACGGATTTAAAGCATTTGATTGGAACTGCCTATTTGTAGTTTTGCTTTTGTGTCTTCATGCAACCTTGACGCCTTAGAGCTTTAAAACTGAAAAGAAATTCCTTCTAGGCGTTTTCATTCATTTATTGCTGGTTTTTAATTGAAGAAGAAGGACATCTACAAAATAATTTATTTGAATATTGTATTGATAGACATTTCATCGTATTAATAATTTGTTTTAAGCACCACATTCTCTATTTTATTTTAATTAAATAAAATTCTTCTATTACTTTGAAAGAATACTTAAATTCGCATCTAGTGATAAGAGATATTTCAGTCAGTTGAATTCAAAGGTATTTGCATTAAGAACTTACACAGATAATTAGTCATCTGAATTAACTCGTAATATTCTTTCAGATATTTAGTAGGTTAATTACGTGCATTTCTTTTAAAAACAAAATGTTACCGAGTGAAAATTATTTTCTAGGGACTGCACACTCACAGTTATAAGAAAGATTTTGAAATATTATTTTTATGGAAAACCTGTCCATTTCTCTCTAAATGGTCTCAGAGTTTCTTAGCATACAACTGTATAGAAATGTTACAGAAACTTTCTTATTTAACATATAAATTAAAGTTTACAGTCTCAGAGTCTCCTCATGATGAATATTTTTCATTTCTTCAAAATCTCGAAATATTCACTGCATTAACGAAAGAAATTGCCGGTGTTATCTATAGCATAAGCAAAATTTCTTCTTCATTGATATGAATTAAAAAAGAACAGAAGGAAATAAAGTCAATATATTAATACTTATTTAATTATTAAGGGATTGTATTAAACTATTACAAAAGTCCCTTTATTTCCTTACAATTTTACAGAATTAATAAATAAAAGTCTAAATTGAGAGTATTAAGAAAAAGAGCAGCTCTGGCTTTATTTCAATAAAAACAAAATCAATGAATTAACTTGATGCTAGAGCAATACGAGGCCTATTAGTAGCGTACTTCGTAAATTTAAATTACGTTCCAGGGACCAGGATTTTACCTTCACAGGTGCCTCACTCTTCATAACTTTTACGCTGTAAAATGTGAGGATTTCGAAAATAAATTCTTTTTAAAGTACTGCCAGCTGCATCATTCCTCATGACGTGTTTTAGTAGTAGTAAGACTTGAACACGGGGCTCGGGTTAAACATTGTGAAAATTAAAATTAATGACCATGGCAATTTAGCTCCTGCGGCCATCTTTTGAAAAATAATGGTAGTGAGGATAAATCCTGAGTAATTTTCGAATAAATATAATAATTCATATAAGATAAATCACATGAAAGTAAATTTCATATATTCCAGTAAATAATGTTCTTATTGGAAATGTATAACAGTATTCTATTATTTATATATATTCAAGAAACAAAATATCAGTTAATAAATAATCAACATATATTACGGGAGAAATTACTCTAAAATAAATTTATATTTTAAGTGAAATTTTTTTGGAAAAATACTGAGCTAAAAAATAAAACTAATGCTCTAAACAATGACTCAAATTTTTAGTTCGGATTGCTTATGAGCTGCACATTTCAAAGGAAAATACCTTGTAACCCTAAGTACCAACCTCCGTGCCATCATGTAACCGCAATTCTCTAGTGGTTACGATCACAGTCTTTGGCCGGCGCATCGTAAGCTCGAGCCCCAGTACCACTGAAGACTCTCCATGTAGAGGGTCTAACACACGTTAAGCCAGTTGAAGCTGAAGTCCTTTCTTTTTTTTGCAATGCTGCAGAAGCTCGGAGAGGGGTTTTCCAGCTTAGGTCTCGTCACTTGACCATGGTTCAAAAGAACGAGACCCGTCGCCAATAGCCCTCGTGTTAATGAATCATTCACTCCGAGCTCCAATCCTTCTCACACCTGTTGAATTTTGACTTTTTTCCTCACCCTTCGGAGCAATTCAGAGAACCTAACATTTCAAAAAATAATCAATAGTATTTGAATAATGGAATAAGGTGGAAGATCCAAGGCAAGTCAGTCTCAAATGGAAATTGCTTGAGACTTAAATACAACACTCAGCGCTGCATGTAACTTATAGAGATAATTCAGTGAACCCAAATCAGTAAAGATAAAACATATTAAAAACTATCCAGGATCCACAATGACTTTCACATTGGCCATTATTTTCCGATTCTTAACTCCTGGTTACAATTGTCACTCTTCAAATGCTTGGCAATTATTCTGTCACCTATAATGTCTTCTGGATAGTTCCTTCTAACCATATTGAACTCATGAACTCATTTGTACTGGTCGAGAATGTCTCTAAGATGACTTTCGCTATTTCTTTTTATTGTTGTTCTGTACTACATGAGCTGATTACACCCATTTTACAGTACCTTATATGTCTCTTATGATCTTATTCCTTTCTATTGAATTGAGAGTTATAATTCTACCATTCGCAAAAAGCTCTATTCTAATACTTAAAAATTGAACATTGTTTAAATTTTACTCTGCAGTTCATATATATTATTGTATAAGCTGAAATTTATATTTACACCTCTCATTGCGAAATATTTCTTTCAGTTAAGAATTCAGTATTCAAAATAAAAGCTAATATAAAAAATTCAAAGAAACTAATGTAAGCAAAATATAATATTATAATTGGTAAAATCATATTTTTGTAAGAAAAACACGTTAAATGGTAATATACTTTAAATTTATAAGACCTGATCTTCTCGAACGTGTCAAAACTAAACTTTATCTACAGTATTTATGTACATGGTAAAGAAAAACACCTAACACACATGAAAATATATTTATGGTGTAAAATAGAAGAAATCCTCACTGTGTCTTGTTTCTTCTTACAAAAAAAAGTTTTAAGCTTATTTGGTTTCTCCTGACACATAAAAATCTGGATTCAACAATTTCAGTTCAACAGAATAGGAAAAAACAACTTTTCTTGAAAACTCTCCTTTTCCCAGAAAAACTCTCTCCTAGGGAGGCAACCACCTCCTCCTACGCAGATGAGCTTCACATGTTAGAAAGTTCTCGGAGGTGGGATAGTGACTCGCCTGAGGCAACAATAAAACTGGATAAGACATTTGACATGATTTAAAGAAGGTGACATTTTAAGGTAGCAATAAGTAAAGGATAAGGAATATTAAATTTTTTTACCACTAAGTTTTGAAGCACACTAAATCCTTTAAAAAAATATTATTTTTAAAAGTTTTCGTTGGATATCTTTGTCTACATCTATCAATGCATCTAAATTTAAAACGGCCTAAATGAAAATTGTACATAACCAATGAATTGTTTGTTCCTTTTCCGAAATATATTCGTATATAAAAGTGTAGAAAAGTATTTCCACATTTCAAAACGTAAATAAAGAGTTAAAAATAAAGCTATTGGGATTTAGCAATATTCTGATGGTACCTTTATTAATACTTGTGGTTTTGTTAAATTCTAAGCAAATAATATCGAAAAACGTCTGCTTAGTAAATTCGCTATACCAACTGCCTTTTTTTTATATCTATCATCAAAATAAATTTAACTATATAAAAAATCAAACTATAAAAATTTAATATTATTTAAAATAATCGTCTACTGCACGCTAACCACATCAAGTTTTATAACTAACTCCTCACGCAGCTTTTTTTTAAACTTAATAAGAGTTAAAATATTTTCAGTATAAACCAGGGGTGGCGAACCTTTTTGCATCAACGTGCCATTTTTTCTAAAGAAGTGTTTAATGAGATACAGAAGTGCCATCAAATAAATTTGACTTGTGATTATTGGGAAAATAAAACTAAATACTAACAACACAAAACTCTACTATGAAAAAATACCTTTTGCACTGTGCAATCATAAATGTTATAGTTATACGTGTAGTTCAAATTACACTAACATTAGTGTGTCTTCTGTTGTTGCAGATTGTGGATGACAAATAACTTATATTAGGATTGTCAGACGTTCCTTTTAGTAGAATATATGCTGAATTGGAGTCATCTGCCAAACGGTTTCTAAGCATTTAATTAATATTGCTGTGGCTCACTTTTTTGACAAGAGTGTGTGTGATTTGTTTCAAAATGCGGTTTTACAGATGATATTCTGTATACCACTATTCCAGAACATAAAACACATACCGCTCTGTCACCTTTACTAATAATGTCATGTTTCTCGGTGTACCAAATTTGAAATTCTCTGTTACACATACTATCTTGCACTTTTTGTTCTTTTTCTGAACTAGCCATGTTAAATAACATGTTGTTTACTTTCTAGAGCGGATTATCTTGCGTACTTTCTCGATGCAAACCCAACTGAACATGTATGGAATACTTTGTGGAGATGTCTTGTGGCATTAATTCAGCCTTCAAATGACAATAGACAACTAACGCAGATGCTCTTGAGGAATGAGACTGTTACCTCAAGATCTGTAATAATCTTTTTGATGATCGGATGCTTATTGTGATGATCACGCAAACATTACGGCTAGTAAAAGTCATATCCTTTACTAATTAAGCTCGGTTTGTTACACTTTAATTTATACTAATGACATTCTGTTAATAAAAACTTTATATCTGCTTCAATCACTACTGTATGTGGCCCTTCCATTTTTTTAAAAACTATATTCTTCATCTTTTTACTATATTGTGCCACTGTTCTATTAATTCTATATGTATTCTAGTTGTGTTTATGCAAATCTATGGAAAAATCAGAGAATTTGATAGCTTTGTACACTAGTATGCAAAACATTGCTCAAGAGCTATCCTTTTAAGTTCAGTAGTTAGTGATCATTAACATTTATTCTGCATCATATTCTGAATTTGTCTTGTTAAAAGCTGAAATACTCAGTCTTTGTGACAGCAATCCAGTTCTCTCCAGCAATGAATTATCAAGGACATTGTAATTATGTCTGGGTTGTCATCTACAGTAGGATAATTTACAGTGAAAATGTTATGCTATGGAATGCGAAAAAATATTAAATATCATGCAACTTTTATTGCAATAATTTACATCTTTCTCTCCTTTGAGAGGTAATAACAATACAGCCAAGAAGGCACTAAGTAAAATAATGAACGACAAGCATAATTCTTTATTTTATGATAATGAAAATGACTTAAAATTGAGTAAATGTTATTGATATGTAGCGAGATACGTTTAATGCGAAAACGCTTAAGATGAAATATCGGTTAACACGAAATAATACAACTGCCCCGACGAACTATTACGTATTTTCATAATTTTTTCCCCTCTTAACGTGAAATGAAAATCACTTTCCTCGAAAATATTTCTCTTTTGAAGCTGGCACTTAAGGAAATATTTGAGAAAGTTTACGTATTATTGGATTGTCCTACTGTATCATCGGATGGATTTGTTTCAGTAGATGCTGATAATGTGCATACAGCCCCAATTATAACATACAAAAACATTTTGGAATATGTTCAAAGCTCAAAAATGTCATTGATACAGATTCTGATGACGAATAGGAAATGAATAATGTAGCTCTTGATCCCACGTTATCCGAAATGTGGAACATCATGAAAAGTATCCGCAGTTATTTAGATACACATTCCAAAATTGAAATGAATAACAAAGAAGACATCGAATTTTTATGTGACAATTTGATTCCAAACAATGTAATGCAAAGAAAAATATCTGAATTTTTTCCAAAAATTCAATAAATGTTTTGTTTCATAAAATATTGAAAATTTTGAATTAAATTTTATTGTTAATGTTTTTGTTTTAAAGGACTTTTATAAATTACATGCATATATACATACATATATATATATATATGAAAATAAAATGTACTCTAATAAGCTTAACTTTGTTGAATATATATATTACAATATTCTTTAACGCAAAATTCTTTTAAGACAAAAAGTATTTCTGTCCTCCTCAGTTTCGTCTTAACCAATTTTCACTGTATTTTTTTAAAAAATTGAAATACAGTTCAGATAAAAAATGATGCAGCGCATTAAAGTACAGTCACACATTTGTAGTGCAACACGAATAATCGTTAAGCGAAAGTTCAATCTCACTTTTCAAATAAATAAAGAATAGAGACTCAGAATTTAATCTGAATTTCATGGGAAGAAATAGTCAGCTGCTTATAAAATGTCAAATATCTTTTTTATTGCATACAAATACAGTAGGAAGTATGTCTAGTATATCTTTTGATTTCAAATGTAATCCTTGAGAAACTCGAGATGGAATGTGATATAAAAGGACAGGAAAAGTGGATTCTTTCTAACAGAAAGAATTGAAATTGGTGAGTTGTTTTATACAGGATATGTCAAAATTATATGTTAACGCTTAATGGAGAAACATTTATGTTTTATTTATTTTATTACTATCTTCAAATGTGATGGGGGAGACAAGTTATCGTTAAAGGTAAGAATGCTCTAAGCTTTGCTTTACCTTAAAAGTTTTTGCTTTGTCAGTTCCCAAAAATATTACGAAAATAAATAATATTTTATGATCAACCATTTTCGAACTCAATGTTATCTTGCTTTACTCGAGATTATTTTCTTGTGAATAAACTGTCAATGAATGTTTTATTTATTTATTTTTATTTTCATTACCCTTTTTAGGTATATATGTATGCATTCTTAATAAAATGTTTATACAAGCAATTACAAAGAATGTATTATTTCACAGAACTCCATAAATTTTAAATTAATATCTTAAGCTAAATGAACAGAAGAAACATATAATATGTTAAAAAAGCTATAAATTCCAATAATATCTATTCAGTTTACTATAAAATTTAAAATGTTTGATACACATTGAAATTTTGTTCATTTCAACAGAATGAAATGAACCGATATTTGTAAATTATCCCCAAAATCCATAAAAGCCCCCAAGAAAAAAAATTTCGGCCCATTCTTTTTTTTCGGGGAGGGGGGGGTTGATTTGAAATGCTCTGATGAAAACAATTAAAGGGACAAGTGACATTTTTGCAATAAATAAAAAGAACTAACAGAGCTAATCAAACCAAACTTGTTCAAAATATCATCCGAAATAAAACCAATATATGAGTAAACAGAAATTGGCCCAACTTGTACCATAAATAAAAAGAAATGGTCGTTTATCCAGCAAAGTAACTGACCAAAACCCTGTTAGTCAGAGAAAAGCAAGTATAATAGTGTGAATGATCGTCTCAAACACGTACACATCTCTCGAATTGGTGTTTCATACTGTTTACCAAGGTCCTTATCAACTCCTGCGGCAGCTGTAGCCAGTCATGCCCCAAGGCACTATTGAGCCCATCCATAGTCTTTGAAGCTAGTCTTCGAGTTGCACCTGAGCACCCAAGAACGTCCCAACGTGTTCGATGGAATTAAGGTCAAGGGACATCGGAGGCCACTCCAGCCTTTAAATATCCTCCGATTGGAGGTACTCGTCGACCAACTGAGTCCTATGTTTACGTGCGTCATCATCCATTAAGATGGAATGTGGTCCATATGCATCGCTGAAAAGTCTGCCAAAGGGTGCAAGGATCTCATTCCTGTCCCTCTGACCTATCAGAGTACCTCTGTCCAACACATGAAGGTCTGTATGCCCATCTGTTATGATACCTCTCTAGACCATCATACGATATCAACCATAGTGGTCCTTCTCGACAATGTTAGATGGTCAATGTCAACTCCCGAGTTTTCTCCAGATGAGAACACGTCTTGGGTATCTGTCCACGTCGGGTATCTGAATCGTGACTCATCACTGAAGGGAACCAGTCCCCAATGATCCTCTGTTCAAGACACGTGTTCTGTGCATCATGCTAGATGTTTTTTTTTGTGGTTTATAGTCAAAGAGATGCAGAATGCAGGGCACTTGGCATACATGCTACCTGCATTAAATATCTAGAGGACTGTTATCCGTGAAATGTATGTTCCTGTTGCCTTATACAGGTTGTGAGGCAGATGTCAATCTCACGGAATTATTCATTTTAGTTAGAAGTCTCAACTAACGGTTTTGAGCCAATGTTATTGCCCCTTGGTAGTTTGGACCAGGTCGGTGAAACACTGATCCCATCTCTGTGAAGCGTTTCCACCGAGTGGGCACCAAATTTGAAGAAACCCGAAGTCCCTGTCACAGATAGCCCGTGATTAGACTGTCAAGAGTTTTCCAACTATCCGTCATCTTGTGGCATCGTCTAGATGAGGACGATTGGTAGTATTATAAACAATTAGGTAAACAGAGAAATATAAAAAAATACTAGGATTGAGCTAAGCTACAATGTTTCATAACATCCTTACGCTACAAGCTTCAGCGAGCAAATGAGGGGCTAACTATATACAAATGCGATCATAGCGCCAGTGTCTTACTACGTCACAGGCCACTGCATGACATAGGTGTCCGTGAACAGCTTAGTTATTATTTGATATTTTATTTGCATATAAGCGTTAATTATTTGTTATTTTTCTTTTTGAAAAAAACCTTCCCTCCCTTTAATTGTTTTCCTCAGTATATATTGATTTGACTCCAATCTGTAACCTATCGAAAATTATGTGATATTATGCGCAAAATGCAATATTACGGTACTTTTGCAAACATTGCTAATAAAAGATTTGAAAGCAGTCTAAGCTTTCTTACAATAAATGAGTCAATTTAATAATTATCTTACATTCAAGAAAGCAAATAGTGACCAAATTTACTTAGGAAGCATTATGAAGACTTTATATACTAATGTAATGTTTTGAGTCCCTTGTACGAACCGAAGGAAATGACTTACACGCTTCAAAGAAAGTTACCTGAGAAAAATGGAGAATGCTTGGACTTAACACTTTTCTAAGTGAAATGTTCTTGCATGATAATTCTGCATTTAATGTCATGACTACCTTTAAATCACAAGGAAGCTGAAAAGACAACAACTAATTATCTTAAGAGCCTTAAGATACAGCCACATTTAACTGGGTGAGTGAGTGAGGGAAGATTAACGTCGCACTGTTCAGCTACACGAGGGCTTTTGGTGACGGACCTCGTAATTTTGAACCATGGTCAAGTACACTTAACTGGCATTAAGTACTCTCATTACGTTTCTGAACACTTGATGTAATTTAAAACAATAATGCAGCTACATTTGCAATGCAATATCAGCCTCAAAAAATAATTTATTCTTTGGATTCAAAGAAAAAGGTCAAACTATCTATAGTTTGGCGAATCATCGGTAACGTAATGTTAGTAATCCGATGAAAAGTATATCTATGTATGTATACAAAAATATATGCAAAAAATAAATACAGGGTGTCCCCGAATGCCATGAGCAAACTTGGAGGGGAGGTAGAGAACATCCTGAGGAGCGATAATTACATGGGAAGACGAGTGCAGAAACGTAACCCCAACGGCATAAAGTGACCCAAAGACAGTAAGGCCACAAAATAAAGAATGTAGAGCAAAACTTTTTTTTACAAAAAGAATAATAAATTAAAAGAATGACATTAAAGCATCACATGAGGTGTTTGAAATTCCTGCCATTGGTATGAATGCATGCACGACACCGGCTCGACTTGGAAGGGCGGACATGTTTGGGATCATTGCAGCAACAATGGATATTCATGCCACCAGACTCATTTCAGATTTGACGAACGTGTCGTCACTATTGGCTCTGAAAAACATATGTTCCGCCAGGTTCAAACCCGAACAAACGTTTAATGATTCAGTTGCCTCATCGTTGGATTTCTTTCCCCATGCAGTCGAACTGCAACTCGTCCATTTCCTTAGGCAAGGCCATAGTTGAAGCGGATACCCTCCAATTCGGTGTTCGTATAACGATTCATGTTCATAGCACGCTGCCCATGTCTGAAATGAGGAAACCACATGTGTCGACCTTGAGAGCTCATGTACAGCAGCACCACCAATTGCTTTCCATCTGTACATTCCTACCTAATTATGGCTCTTCACGATGTTCTCTACCTCCGTTCCAAGCTTGTACACAGGACATTCGGGGACATTCCTAGCCTATGGGAGATTCAAACCTTAATCTTTTAGTCAGGCAACCAATGTGAAATCCATAAAGTCATTAATATGGTTAGATGAGCATAACAAAATCGTTATGGCCAATTTCAAGTGTAGCTGCCGGTAAGATAAATGAGCAAGAGATATTTTGTTTATAAGGTGCATTTCTTAAATTTGGGGTTAACACTCTGCTGCTATAGATGGGAAATATGGATATTTTGATGAACACAACATACACATGCACACACATATGCAGATATATACATATATATATTTGTATGTATGTATAAATTATGTGTGTATGTATTTACATAAAGGAACACAGAATTGATCAAAGGAGTTAGTTAAAGATGAAATGTCTTTTATCCACTGGAGATTATGATTCACCATAAAGATCCATGTGTCCCATCCACCTCTTTAGAATAGAGCTTATTGTCTAGCCGAGTCCATCCGGAGAGAAACGCGGCCATCAACACGATGAAAGGAGTACTTCTCGTTACTAGACAGACATCCGTGTTTTAATTCATATTATATTGTTTATTGTAATATCATTATTATTATTGTAATATCATTCATTATTAAATTGTTTAATTGTAATATTTACATTATACACTTTTAATAGTATTATTATATGTTTTACTTAAATGTATCTTGGCTACATGTAAGATTGTTTAGCACTCTATAATATTTTTATTTATCGTTTTCTGTAAGTTATTCAAATTCTGGTTTATTGCAAATTTGAATTTTAAGAGGAGAGTATATAGTACATGAATAACACAGAAAAAAGTTTGATAAGCCTAAAATGGAGCCTCAAAATTTACTCAAAAAGAAGAGGAAGAAATATCTGGTGTGAAGAAATTTCAACAATTAAAACTTATTTGTTTTATCCTAAAAATTTAAACTCAATATACAATTTTATTGCTTCTTTCAAATGCCATACTGCTCATTTCCTTACCAATAAATGTATCATATTTAAATTTAATTTGAACATCGAGGGCTGAGGAGAAAAAGATGAACAATTTTGAGCCTTGTCTATTTGACATAAAATTCTTATTTCAAAATTATTTTAAAAGTTAAAGAATGATATAACCATGAAAAAAAATTAAATTCACACTTAGAATTAATTCGCCCCATAGAAATTTTGCTTTTTAACATATTTTGTGTAATCTAGGTTTTTTTTTTTTTTTTTTAATATATTTCTAGATTGTTTAGTTTCTCAATATAAAAAATCATAATTTAGAACGATTTTAGTTTATGTAGGAATTCTGGAATTACTCTGAATACACACATTTTATACTGATATTTTGTTTTACTTTTTTTCCATATTTTAATACTACCTACGTCCATTTTACTTCAGAGTACTATCATATTAACACTTTAATGTAACGTGGGAACTCGAGTTAATATCAGCGTACTAAACAAGTCAAACTATACACACTCGAAATAATTCGATATATGTCGTATTTTACGCTGCTGTAATTTTTACACTCTAATATAAGAGATAGCTATCTGCGCTCGTAAGACTTACTACGATCCATTGTCGTGATTTCGTAAATTTAGAAAAAATTTATGGTAAATATTTAGAAAAATGTTATTAAAAAATATCCTTTCATTTGCTATATATTAGCATTTGGAACACAAATGTAATAAAAAAATGGAATGAAAAATGAAGGCGAAAAAAAAAAATTAGATTTCAGAGCAAATAAGTACAAAAGCATACAAAAATATCATATTGATAGAAATATAAAGAATTCCAGTAGACCAAAATCTTCTGGAATTCTACGACTAATGGGGCGTCATTTTCCCAGTTTTGTTCCACCAACGCCAAAAAAGAAGCACCCATAAGATATTGCGTTGTATGTTGCACTAAAAGGAATAACAAAAAATGAAAAGAAAAGAATAGTTACATGTTTTGCAACTACAATATTGAGCTATGTGCTGCACTTTGCTTCCTAATATACCCCACAAAAGAAGATTTTGAATATTTTTTTTAAAACAAGAGAGAGAGTACTACTTTTATTATTATTTCTAATGAAAAAGAATAAATAGATATTTGTATTTATAAAAATATGTTTTTTTTTCTCGAAGCAGCAGCTCGAAAAGAAAATAATATAAGTCGATGTGCGTGCAATATCCCGCTCTTATGCGAAATGTGGATCAAAATCCAAAATTAAAACAAAAATTTTGATTGATTTTGCATTTTTAAAATTCTTTTACCAAAGCAAGTTCCTAAAATGTTTGCGTTAAGGTGTTAAATATTTTATTTGTAAGCATATTAATTGATTTCAACCACAATATATTTTAAAATCATTAGAATTTATGATACATATTAAAAAAGTGCTTTTAGACAGTCCTCAGTCTCAACAAATTTAAAACTCTTGAACATTGATTTTGATATTTATCAAACCAATTTTAATACGTGTTTTACGGTTTGATTTACCACTTCTGGATATCATCTTACAAAACTCTTTTGGTAACTGAGACTCTTTTGGCAACTTTTCTAACGCCAACTGAGTGGCCATAACCTAGAACTCGTGGCCGGCATTGTCGAGTTGTGATTTCGAGTTCTGGTACGACTGAAGATCAGGGACGTCTTAAGAATCTTTGAAGCAATAGAGCCAAGGAAATCTTAAGAATTTTTGAGGCCCTGAGCTCCTATGCAAAATTAGGCCCTATCCGAGATCTTTAAAAGTAGACAGGATATAGCATTCATCGTCAAATACTCGTTCAAACGGTAATTTGAAAAAAATTAATGCGCAAGGGGTCAACCAATGGCCGCATGTCGACTAAATGAGTTGAATGATTGTTTATGGTGTTAGGCCTAGACCTAGACATGGACAACGGTCATCGCATAATAAAACAGTTTTACCACTTTTGCCAGTTGACATGCAGTTTGAAATGCACTTGATTTCGGAGAATATATACGGGGATAATATTTGACCATTAAAATTATCCATATCATAATCTTATTAAGACAGAGTTGAGAACGAAGCGAGGCATACACCGTGGGTGAGGCCCTGGGACCGATCCCAGTTGGGCCATGCCTTAAGACGTCCCTGCAAAAGACAAACGTATAGTGTGGCTGATGCATGTTAAATCTATCGAATCTTAAAGTTCTTACTTTTACATGATGAGAAAGTTTGGAAAGTAAGGTGCCTGCAGAGTTGTCTTCCTTGGCGTTTGATTAAGTTTCAGAGTTATGAGATCCTTCGCGAATACCCTGCGAGTAACTTCAAATTGCAACGTCAATAAAAAATCAATTAATTAACTTACAAAGCACATAATACCTGAATAAATTTTTGCTTTCAGTCTTTCGTTCCTATGTCTAGTATTTGCATCCCAAGCAAACTAAGCGTATCAGCTACAATGATGGTAGGTGGCTTTCACTGCCTAATATTTAGCGCAATTTGTACATTAAACACTTTTTTAGATAAAGTCTGAGAATGCGTTAATATCACCAAATTAGAAAATAAAGTTCATTTTATCTATTTAGTTATTTGTACAAAAAACTTTGGAAATAAATGTGCTCTCGTTGGAAAGAAAAGAATAAAATCTTATTTACAAAATAATGTAAATAAAAATAAGTTTAAATCTCATGCTTTCACATAAAAAAAATGGGTATGCTCATCTTTTGCTATAAAATTATTTTAGAAAAAAAAGTTATTTTATACTTCTCCGCAATTGGAAAGTAAGTCTATATTTGTAAATTTTATAATTTTGAGGTTGATAAAGATTTTACTATGAAACTTGAAGCACACCTAAAGGACATTCATCGAAAAAAAATATGCTGCTCTTAAAAAATGAATTTTTTAAAAAAAATAACGCAAAATAAAAAGAGAAAATAGGTATATATAGTTCCTTAACAAAGACAAAAAAACTATATGTTGTTGACTTGTTATATACTTACTTTAAAAGCAGAGGAAACTCAAGATGAGTTTGTAAAATCTGTTGAGTAGAAAAAAATGCAATGAATAGTTTACAACAGAGATCAGTAGTTCATTTCGTTTAGACACATAAAAATCATTTTACAGCTTTAAAATGAATTCCCAAGAATTGTATTTGTGAATGCATAGTAAGCGTTAGGAATCATATTCTCCACAGTTTTCGAAAACAAAACGAAAATATAATAATCAATAAGTAAATAAAATTTATGTTGCCTAAAGGATGGGCGGTGTATGCATGCAATTTAGACTATTGTTGACTATAGTTTTCGCGTTGCCCCAAAGTTTGAAGTTAATCAACAATGAACCAATCAATTAATCAATTCATGTAATTATTGGTGGTATAGTTTGAAGCCATCCATCTTTCCAGAGTTATAATTCTTTCCCCTTTATTTAATGAAAACGTTTTTAAATGTACCATGGAGAGAGGAAAAGAAGGATGAAATAAGACAATTAAAAAAATGCAATTATTAGTCTCTTTCTCAAAATAATATGATGCTATAAGTATGATATATTTGTCAAAGTTTAATATCAAGAACAAAAGGAATATAAAAGAATGTTTTCTTTATATTCCGAGAAGTCCCGTTTTTCACTAATTAATTAAATAAAGCTCAGGAAGTTTTAAAAATAGAATATTCTTACGAAAATTTTAAAAAGGTTTTTTTTGTTTTTTGTTTTTTAAAAGTGTTTCAAATTTATTGTGTATTGAATAAATTTTGTAAGCATAAACTTTATATCTTTTTTATGATAAATTTCGAAGCTGGAATCGTATCTGTAGTCCCATAGCTAAACCTGATGCCACTCTAAAAATTCCTAACACGACTCGTATTTTTGGTTTTTTCTATGGTTTCTATTTTGCCTTTTGTGTGTGTGGTAATAGCTCAAGTTCAATATTTATTGGCGGATTTAGTGTGCGTTATTGGATTATATCCAAAGTTTGATAAGAATCACTACATCTGAAAAAGAAATTACTTATATGTATTCATTTATGGAAGTATGGGATGTGACACCATAACGTTCAAAACGACCCACTGAGATGAAATTATACGAATGGGACAAATATCGGTAGATGTGATGTACAAATACTGAAAATTCAAATGCTATCACAGGATTTGGATGTCTTATTGAGGAAAAATGACTGCAAGAGAAAAAAAAGTTAATTATACGTTTGCTTATGCCCTTGATGAAATCTGCTATCCTACTGCACATTGACTCGTAGAATTGGCAGATATTTTCCTACGGTTACTTATGATAGACACACACCAACTGATAAGATAGATTGGCGTAATCTAGTGAGGAATGGAGACATGTCTTCATTGGAGTACCTACGTGTTATGTTGAGGAGAGATCTGATAATCGTAGTAGCCAGGGAAGTACCGAAAGAGCACCAAGATAAGTAAAAGACAGGTGCTGCCGGATATTATCTTGTTGAAATGCAAGTTTAAAGATACGTGAAAGGAAGGACAAAATTTTACGAGGCAAAGAGTCTGGTCGACGTACAGCTCTATTGTCACGAATCATTTTCTTTTCCGAGAAATAGTAATTGGTCTACACAAAATAGAAATAAAAATAAAAAAAAAATGTTATAATAGAAAGTGTCGATGTCAACCAAATCTGAATTTGTATTTAGCGTCAAATTATATTCATTTTCTTACATTTTTATTATATCAGTTTCTATACTAATTTTATATCTGTGTTGTAGTCATCTGTTGTATATATTTTCCTTACAAACAAATTTGAATATAATTTCTTTCTCTTAACATGTATTACCTTTAATCGGTTTTTACTTTTACATACCTTCTTTTATACTTCTAAATTATATAAAACTGTTTAGGGTATCCGACTACGTTCGGAACCGAGATTTTAAGAAAGCGCATAAATGGATAATTTTCATGATATTTAGAGTCACTTAGATTAGAATGCATGTACAAAATTGTCTTAAGGACATTTTGACAAAAAAAAAATTATTTAAGTACAATATTTCAGCAAAAAATTAACTTAGAATAACCTTTTTTCAAAATGTTCTCCTTTTGTGAAAAATGCTTCTATTTTAATATTATTTTGCTTGTATATAGCTCAGACTTCTGTACAGAGGCTCAGCTATGAGTTTTTATAAATTCACATTATTTTCAGAGTTACAACCCATTGAAGTAATTATTAATGTTTTTTTCTTAAAATTTCTCCCCTCTGTTGTCGTAATACATGGATAAACCCACAACTAAGTTATATATTTCAAAAATTCTAGTTGAGTCTCTGTACAGAGGTCTGATCTATATACAAGAAAAATATTATAATAATAGAAGCATTTTTCATAAAAGGAGGATATTTTGAAAACTGGTCATTCTATGTTCATTTTTTGTCAAAATATTTTAGTTAAATATTTTTTTGACTGTAATACTATTCTTAAAACAATTTTATATCCATTTTCTAATCTAAGTGACACTAAATATCATAAATATTATCCATTTACATGATTTTGCAAAATCACGGTTCCGAACGTAGTTGGACACCTTAAGCAAGTTTCATTGACATGTGTCTTGTTTTATATATATATAAACCCATATTTTCCTCTATAAAAGCAAAAGCTGAATGAGGAGGGATTCTTTCTCTAGCAGCCGCTTTTTATGTCTAAAATATTTAGGATGAGTTAACTCCCCTTGGATATCCCGGCATTCCCTCGTAAAGGGTGTCAAGTATGACAATCACAGGGGATCAGCTATTAAGTGAAATGATAATTCATACAATAACGTGGAGCTCTGTTATTGTCTCGGATAACAGGAAGTTCTCATGGACGTCTTCAGGTCTGTCTTTGCTGGTAATTGTGATTCATCGCAGAAAATAATTTTACCCCTCTTTGCGATTCCAATAGATGTGATTTTACATCACTGCAAATTCTCTTGGTGGTGTGCAACGGTGAGAGCGAATCGGTGCAATGGCTACAGTGATCTCAGCTCCTATTCGTGAAGTCGCTTTTCAATGGCAATTGCAGTTACTGATATCCCGGTTGTACATCGCATCATTGATAAGGACGCCTAAGGAGTTATAAACGCTGTTAGGTCAATTGCTCTGTCCTCGCGTTATGTCGTAACTCTTGGTGAACTGTTATCTTTCGATGTTCTGTTCGGCCATGTTTCACACATTTCTGTCAATTTTGTCAAGTTCTATCCTTTATCTACCTCCAGTGCTGAGTAATCCTGTGATTTAACTATCCTACTTCTCTTAATGCAATTGTTTGTCCTCCCAGGAATAATGATAACGGCTAATATTGCCCAGAAATGTATCTGCGAGGCTTTGGTGTAATCATGTGGTTCAAAGGAACCACATTCGGCAAGTTATGCTGTAACTTTGTACTGTCCTCCGTTTTTAAACACCGTCTGGGTGCTCTGTTGCGATGCGATGGTGCTTCAGTTACTCAGTTAAGTCCTGCTAAAAGTTAATCAATTGAATATTTTATCAGATGGTATGCGCATACGCATTTTTCATCACATTGGTCTAACTCCTTTTCGGTGGGTCACTTTTTATAATCATGAAGTTAAAAAGAATGCAAAATCATATCTGTTGGATTGAAAATTAAGCCATTGTTTTTATTCAGTTAAATAAAATTTTTTACTCTCTCAGACGTTATTAGGAGTATTAAAAGAGATATTTTAGAGCAAATTAGAGAAAAACTAGGCAATACTCTAAATGTATCATATTAGAAATATATTCGCATTAAAATTTAATGGTGGCTGGTGGTTATTTTCCTGTTGTAAAATTAATACGTTTGACAACAACTTTATCTAGTGCCTAAGAGCGCCAGGATATATTATGTTAGAAAACGCGCTTCATTTCATATATTGTATATTTAAGTAAACAACTCTGGGAAATGAACTTGGGCTTGCTGCAAAAAGAAAAATCAATAAATCAGAACAACCTCTTTTTTAAAAACGAAAGTATAAAAATAAGATCAATTTTTATAGAAATAACATTTTCGAAATCAAATTTTTGCTAAATATATTGAAATAATTCTATTGTATAAAACTTTTCTATCCTGATCATTTTTAGGATATTTCCGTTTCTTATTTCTACGTTTTAAATAGATATTAATAATTTACAAATCGGTATATTAAAAATTTTTACGAGGTATGTTAAGTAATATAAATATCGCAAAAGGGGGGGGGGAATAAATATATATGCTGTTTCTTCCTAAAACCACTAGAACAATATCTAAGTACATCTGCGAGATAAAAAATCTAATTTAGAAAAAAAAAATGAAAGAATTATCAATGTAGCTTAAGCTGTAAAATGCAGCTGAAACTAAGACAAGTAATTACGTTTGAGACTGTTGAAAAGAATACAGAAAAGCAGCTAATGTGATGATATAAAACCCGAAAAGTACGATCAAGCAAAAAATAGCAAAATGTGGGGAAAAAAAGTTTTATTCTCCAATTTTCAATTAAAATTTATAAAAAAAAATGTAAGACGTTCGTGAAATTGAATTCTTTGTTTTCATCTGAAATGTTGCGTATTTTAAAAAATGTATGAAAAACTTAAAATGCTCTAAAATAAGTATTGCTATACAAAAATGTTTTTTTTCGTAAATATTTCTTTTTCATTTTATTGTAAGGAAGTAGGATAATTTTGAAACTTCTCATTATTTCTGTTAATTGAATTCTAGAGGATTCATATTAAACACGAAGTAATAATGCTGAGTTCAGTTTTTAGCGAAACTGTTGTTGAACATTCCGCTGTTTGGTATTGTTGCTTTGAAAATTAGAATTACGAAATTTTTAAAGAAAAAAATAACTCTCATATTCATTAAAAATTAAAAAATATCATATTTTTGGTGAAAATAGGATTCCCTTTCTTTGTCATTATTTTCTAAAATTAATTCAGCATATGAATTTAATATGTATATTTTTTGAAGCAAACGATGTGAGTTGAATGTTTTTTTTTTTTCAGTAATTTTTTTTAGATTTATTTTATCAAATTACAAATAAATGAGATATTTCTATATAAAAAAGCTTATGTACAACTTTCATCTACATTATATAACTAAAAAATGGTATTAGATACAGCCATTTATTTTTAAAAATGTTTTAAAAAGAAGACATTTAAAACAGGACTTGATATTGTTAAGAATGTATCGGATTTAAGCAAAAATTAAAGCTTGAAAGTTGTGAAAAAAACATGCAAAGCACAGAAAGCTAGCTACATTTTACTGTCAATGAGAAACATAGTTATTTATAACTACTATAAAATATTATATTTATTTTCTATGCTTTCTTTTAGGTCGGTTGCTTTGCTGTCGTCTCCTCAAGATTAAATATTTTGTATCTTGAGTCGATCTATTTTCAGTATTCATGCTTTGAATAGCTATAGAAGTATTTCCTTTTCTGAGGCTACTCGTATGTTCGGTGATATTCCGATTAGGTTACTGTAATGGTTAGCCAAAGCTGTAGATCTTATCTGTAGCAGAGCTTATCTGTAGAAATTTCCCGGAAAGTTAGGTTTTTAAAAAATATTGTGGACTTTTGAGAAACGAATTGCTTCGTTCCTCAGAGGAAAGTAACTGTAAGAGAATAAGTAAAATTTCGAATGGACAAAATTTGTACAATTTGAGTGGAACACATCTTTACAAAAGTTTAAATTGCTGATTTTATTTTGGATGAAATTAATTCCGTACACTAATAATTAAAAATAATTGACGAAATTTAGCGCAGTATAATTGCGCTTAAAACTTTAATTAAATAATAAATATATATATTTAAAAATTAGTTTTATTTTATTAATAAAATCATACAAATCACATATAAAAGTAAATAAATGCTTTAAAATTAAACAAATGAATGTTTTCTATACATGTTATAAACGCGTTCATATCATGTGACGAAATAGGTTTACTTTTTACATTTTTTCCCTATATTTTTTGTGGTTTAAGAGCAACTATTTGTTCAGTTGAAAATTCTGCATTTTTTGTGAGAAGGCACTTTAATATCTGGTTATTATTATTTTTTTTACATTAAATTGGAAGTTCCAGTCTAGAAACTATTTGATTCTATGAATCAGTTTTTCCTTTTATTTTTTGGTAAGATCATAAATGTTGAAAAACATCCATTAAAATAGACCTCAAAGCTTGGAGTAAGTTTTAATTCATAACAAAAAAACACAATTAAGGCTTAAGAAGGAATGCCTCATATGCTTAAGGTATCCAACTAGCCTAAAATCGGGAATTTTGTCAAAAATTAACCATTTATTTATTTATTTATTTTTTACCATTTTATTTTATAGCTTTATAAAAATACCAAATTTTGTATTTTCTATTCACTAGAACAAAATTTACAAGTGTTTTAGTAAAAGTACATGCTACAACTTTAAACAAGAGATGTCAAATCTTAAATTTAGTTTTCCTCAAAATGCGTTTTTTTAAAAATGCTCAAGCAGGGACAATGATTGCTCAAAAAGTTTTGAAAATAATTAACTGAATTTTTTTGTGTATGGTCTGTAAGATATAGTAGAAGTGCTTTAGCCTTCTGATTTATCAATCACGGTTTTATTACAAAATTTACAGTCCTTTATGTGAATATAACCACTGTTCGTTTTAAGTAATTTCATATAATAGCTAAGATAAAGTGCTCTAGTTTTTGTAAAAATTAAAATATGTCTTATCCTGATGAGTATTTCAATAATGAATAGCAAACTGATACATCAAAGTTGAAAAATTGAGAATTTGTTCATAAACTTTTTGTACAAAGTGGGCCCCGTTTATGAATTTTTTTTTGTAAATTTTTGCCAATTTTTTCCCATTTTAGTAATAACATATCATTTCTCTTTCTCGTCTTAATTTTAGCATTTGTTTCTTAAAGGGACTTTGTACCCCAAAAATGACCAATCTATCGTTTTTTTTATTTTTATTTAATCTTATTCTCTGCATTATTATCTTTCGATTGATGTATCATCCGTGCAAGTCGGAAAGTTTGAAGTTGAATAAATTTTCATTTGAAAACAAATAAGGCAATTCGACCACACCCCCGTTTTGGATAAAAAAACTAAAAAAAGCGTTATGATAAAAAAATCTGTTTTATAAAGAGAAATAACTCTAAAGGAATAATGTGTAATATATAAAGCATAATATTTACGAGGCAATACAATAATATTATTTTTCTTCTTTGTGAAATGTGTGCTTGTCAAATTTTTGAATTAACGCATTTTTTATATTAAAAGTTTCATAATTTCAGTTCTTATTCCTGAGAATCTTTCATAAAAATGTAATACTTCAATATTATGTGAAGAAAAAAACTAAACTTTCTGTCGTGACTGAAAAAAAAATGTTTTTAACATTTTTCTTGAATTTTCTTGTGCAATTAATACCTTCTTAAAATTGATCATTTATAAAAATGTGTGGGTTGAAAAAATATGAAATTGCAATTATTTTAAACAAAATTATATAACTAATATCTTAAAGTGGTATTTTAAGTTTATTTAATCTTATTATTATTATCATTTTTTTCAGAATTATAAACTTTAAAGTGGGTTTTCTCAGTTTGTGTTTTTCGAAACATTAGTGCATTCAAAATACTACTCGTTCCACAACTATTTACCAATCACTTCCATTTTTTACTGTGTGTTGCATATAAAGCATGTAACAAAATTAGGGATCTATTTTGGTGTAAACTGAATACGCTTTTTTAAAAAAAAATTAAAATGTAAGAGACATTGGCTTTTTCGTTGATTTTTAGCAAGCATAACAACATTTTATTTTTTTCTCAAAAACGAATTAAGATATTGTAAAATCGATGCCTAAAGTTGTTTATAACATCCATAAAAATATTGCAAAAAAACTTCAGGTAAAAAAAAATTAATAATTACAAAAGGAGTGAGATTTTGAAATTTTCCAAATTTTCTTCAAATAATTTAAATTTTTAAAATTGTGTGTATCGTATGTGAAAAATTTCATCTGGTTTCATTTTCTTGAATAGAAACATTGTATAAAATGTTAAAATATAATTTTTAAATACATAAAAAAAGAAAGTAGTTCAAAGGGTACCAAGTCGTCTTAAATGTATTTAATAAATCTAAAAGCCACAAAAATTCCTCATATCTCCATTTTTTTTAAAGAAAAGGTTGGCGCAAGTAGAGGGATACCTTAAGTGGAAATATTATTTGATCTCATATATATATATTCAATTTTAAAAAAAGAATCTCAAACAAACGTATTTTAAGACCAATTTTCATTTCTGAAAGTTGAACACATTTCTGAACACAGAACAGACGAAGAGAAAATATTTTGTCCCATATTCAATGATGTAGAAAATACCTTCCTCAAAATGAGTGTTATTCTGTTTTCTACTTGTACAAAAAAAATCAATCACAATTTATTCAAAAATACACCACATTTGTCTTCAAAGAGACAGAAAAAAAATCATATCAAAGGAACATCGAAACGAGTGTGTGAATTTGCTTTTATAATAAGAGCAATGATTCTTTTAGAGTCTAGCCCCATCTCTTCGAAGAGATTCTGACGTTTATTACCATATTCCACCTCTAAGCCAAAGGTTTTCTGTCCATCAGTCAAATTAAGAACCGTTTTTCATTCTTTATGTTCATTAAGCCAATGAGATTTTGTTTTAAAAGTGCATATTGTTTTCAAGTATGACCGTAAATGGAGAGTTTTCCACGAAGTTTGAACCGTGTAAAAATCGATGCAAAGTTTCCCAAGGTAAACGATAGATGACTCTGTAACCGTGAAGCGCGGACAAAAAGGCCCGAACTCAGTCACTTCTTAGTTCCGCGCCGCGCACTTCGGTTGCAAAGTTTCCCGTCTCTTCTATCAATTACTTCCAAATGTTTTCGGTTGTTCCAACTGTTTTTGACGCAACGTGGAAACTTTAGTTTCAATTTAAAGGAAAAAAGAACTTTTCCATGGAGTCAGAAACTTCTGATGTATGAACTATGAAAAAGTTTGGTGAAACTTAAAAAGTAAGATAAACTTCGAAACTTTAGTGCGCACGATATAATAACTTTTCTTCCATATAAAGAGAAAAATTTAATTTTTTTTTTATGTTCGGGTGTATAAAAATTATTTTTTTTAAAAAATAAATATTTAATGATAACGACAAATTGAATAGGGAGAAAAACTTTATGTAATTTATTAATTGATATTTATTTTTTAAATTTTGCGGAATTGTGTTTTGCGTTAAAACGTTTTTTCTCTAAAAAATGACATCTAATTTAAAATCATACATTGGAATTATAAGAAAAAATTACAAAAAAATAAAAAAAACCATAAATGATTAAACTTTATAAAAAATATGAGAAACAAAATGCGTTATTCTGAATTTATTGTTCATGGAAAAAATGCGATTAAACTTGAATTTTACTTATGTGCATAAACTTTTAAATCAATTTACCAAAATAAAAGTCTTATAATAAGTAAAAAAAAAAGATGTGCTTAGAAAGTAAAGTAAAGTATATATTATATTTTTAATTTATCATGAAACTTAAAAAAATGTATTTCTAACGTAAAAGATTATTTTATTCAGGTTATTAAATACTATTTTGAATGTAAAAGTAAATCAACTCGAATTTTAAAAATGTAAAATTCCTCAATATTTAAAATAATACTTTAAAAATTGATATAACTTTGAATTGATATGACTTTAATTTTTTTGTCACCCTCAGTTTGTATAGTCTTTCTTCTTTTATACAAAGTTAATATGATGTCATAATTTCATTCATCATAAAATGTAAACTTTTACACTTTGATTTTCATTGTATTTTAAAATGTATAATAATTTTAATTATTTGAGTGATTGATCGTTTTTGTTTAATAGGAAAAATTTTTGGCGCAAATTTTATTCTATTTTATTTGATCAAAAACTTACAAAAGTTCTTGCTCACATTTTTCATAATGTAAATTCATAATCTTCAAAATGAAATTACTATAGTTAAACTTTATGTATTAAACATTTTTATTTTTTAATTTTTAATTTGCTTAACAGTTTTATAAGCAAATAATTTAAACGGCGGACTAATTTTGACTGTAAAAGTTTCTTTTAATTCTCCAATTGAAATAATGTTAAATTATTTGGCAAATAAATTTAAAATTTTAAATTAAAATACTATTTTTTCAAAAAATCAATTTCTGATATTTCGATATACGAAATCAATACATCTTTCAGTTAATTACCATACTTCCTTTTCAAAGTAATTTAAATTAATATTGTATTGTAATTACATATTCATATTTATTACTTAAGATTGCATTGTAATTGTGTTTTTGTTACGTAAGCGAGAATTTAATTTGCCTTCAGAGAATATTTTAATTGTATGTGGATTTCGTAAACTTTGAAATAAACACTGACTTTTCCTGATTAGTTACAAAAAAAAGTAATTTAGGGAAAATGCCGTCATATTTCCTAAAATATTAAATAATTTTCCAACAATCTAAAAATTATCATATCACTCATTATTATGTTGCTATGTAATTTTTTTACACCTTTTTTACGTGGAAAGTATATAAATGAGTTCAGGCTTATATATACATATATATGTATTAACTTTTTCATTAATACATATTTTTTTTACTTGCTTTCCACTAAGAATTTTTTCTGAAACAAAATTTGAATATGTATATATATATATATATATATTACATGTTTAAAGTTAGTTGGTGTCATTACTTTAAGAAATGATTTTGTGTTTTTCGATGTTGTGGTTTAGAACGAATCATTGGAGGAAAATACGTTAGCAAATACCGATACGTAGCTTCTGTTACAACAGGGCATCCATTTTTATGTCAGATATTGGTCATCACATGTAATGTAGAAACATAAATCAATCCATCAAAATAAGTGCTTCTTCGTACAGTTTTGACAAATGGAAGGAAACGATATATTTATGTACATTATGTTGATCTAAATAGATCAGTAGTTGTCAATGACCGATAAATTAATTAGTCTGTATGACTTCCTGTTTTCATGTCCTTTGTAATCAAAACAGAATTTGAGGAAACACTGATCATGCATCGAATATTATATCATCTTCGTAAGAAAATGATTTTCTGATGAAAAATATAAAATAGTTATTGATGTCTGTTGAGAGTTCAGTAGAGAAAGCTTGATAAAAATGATTGAATTAAACGCATTCAATTTCGAAGTGAAGGAACGCGTTGATTATCCACAGTTATAATGATTTTCTTTTTTTTTTTTTTTTTTTTTTTTTTTCAGAAATAAGAGTTTTCTTCGGGGTTTTTTTAAAATAAAATTTCACTTCATATTGCAGTATTCATTGTATCTGTCTCATTTGCATATTTTTTTGTGTTTATATAATGCATTTGCTATTTTGTATGGATACTTTCATAGTTATGTATAATTTTACTTTTTATGCTGGTATATTATTTTTTGTGTGTGCTTATGTTTGTATCATAAAAATGTAATAATTTATTCCACAATGTGTAATCTATATATTAAATTTGTTAACAAATAACAGTTACAATTAAAAGTAAATTCAAACGATCAATAAAATTCTAATTTTTCGAAATGGTAATATATTATATATATATATATATATACACATGCAAGCAAAATATTTAAGCACGATACGTTACAGCCTAAATTGGGAAACATGAGTTGTAAACTTAAATTAAAATATTTATGTTTGTGATATATTTGTAATTTAACCCCGAAAGACGTGTTTCATAATGTATAAATGAAAATTAAAAGAGTTCTTAAAATGCGAGATAAAAATTACGTTTCATACGCTGCACCGTTTATAAAAACGATTTTTTAAGAAAAGTTTTTAACAATAACCCAAGATTATTTCAAGTATTATATAGTGAAATGATACATCAGTGTACAGTTTATAGATGTTTTTCTAAAATTATAATATTTTGTTTTCAACTAAAAACTACTTTAAACATATTTCAAATTTTTTTGGATAAAGCTAAGAATTTCTTTCAAGCTTTTAGTCAAATTTCAAAAATATACTTCAACTGTTTCTTTTATGAAAAAGCATATTTTACCTATGAAATTTAATTACATGGTATATTTTTTTATAATTTCAAACACATGTAAATAGTTTAAAGTTTAACGATTGGTTATAACTTGTATATTTTAAGAAAATAATATGTTGAAGTTTTAGTAAAATGTTCCTCATAGCTTCATTTGGCTACACAGCATACATACTTCTGTAACATATACCGTATACATTTTCCTAATCAAAAACTCTTTTATATTAAATTTGCATTCAACAATAGTTCTAATATGCTAAAAAATATAAAAAAAAAGAATATTTTTATTCGTTTTGGTTACTAAGTTATTGAAGAAAATTAGGTTATCTTTTTGGAATCAAAAATTGGAAAAAAGAAATTTCATTCATTAAATTGTTCACTCACATTTTTTGAAGATTGATGCATTAACTTTTTATTAGTAGTGAAATACTTCATATATATGAGCAAAAAGATTGACTTGGATGAAAATATAAATCTCTGTATTTAAGATTTATAATTAATTAGTATTTTTTTAATCCTGAATCTCTATTGATGGGGCTGAAATCTATACATACGCATACAATTTTGTTTGAATAAACAAGTCAAAGAAGGACAGAAATACAATAAATAAATAAATAAAATCCTGTATCTTGTAACACATCTTCTGCTTTTTCCCATTGCAATAATTTATGCTAGATGTGTGACAAAATTAAAAAATTAAAATTTATCAAATCCTTAAATCTCTGAATTGGATTTAAGAATGAATTTATATATAATATTTATAGTTGTTGGAAAACATTTTCTTTTAAGAGGGAAAAAATAACAGTTCAAACAAGACTTAACATCTTACGTACTAAATAAGTTTACCCGTTGCGTTTAAAGGTAATAAATACTTTAATCTACATTCCTTCATATTGAAAGAATAAACGAATTAGACGGAATTTGAATTTCGAGTTGTTTCCGAAGATAATTAGTCTTCCTTCTCCAGTTGCTGAGATAAACGGCTATGTAACCGTTGTAACCCTGCAATAATGGCAAACACTTCATCCATTCCTTAATGAAAAAATTGTCATACCTCTAATAAGGCATGCTTTGACCAATTACGAGACTATATTAGACCATCTCATAGTTTTCAAGTAAATCTGAACATGTTTTCCTGTAAGTCAGGTTTTCTAAGCAAAAAAAAAACTTAACTTCAACTTCCCAGGCTGTATTTTACTTTTTAATGATACGTTTTAGCGACGGATGTGTTAAACATTTTATTTTACTTATACTGAGTAAGGAAAGAATTAGTACATCAAGAAGAAAGGTGTGTCTTACCGATAGATACATGCCAGAATTTGTAGAAGTATTAATTACAACGGCAGTTTAGTTTGAAAAATGAAATAAACAAGTCGTAAAAAAGAAGCCTAGAAAACGCGTTAAGTGTTGAGTGGCTGTGAGGAAAGAAAAAATTCTGAATATTATCTTTGGTTGAATTGCGATGCTAGCACTAGCACCATTTCAAATGTTCATCACCAATAAGTTAAAATGTAGGCATTATATAAGTTATACAGTACTAAGGTATAATGGAAATAGTATATTGAAATTAAATACAAAAATTAAAAATAATAATAGTAATTCCTTGTACAGAAGACAGGCAGAAAGAGAAAAAATTAAACTTGAGCATTTCAGACTAATTTTCTCTATGATTTTAGAAAAGAATAATGCGTATCTTTATTTTGAACATTAATCACTAAATAAATAATGATGCAGGCAAAAAATTAGGAAAGAAAAATATTTTCTTAAATTAAAAATAAATTTGCAATACATATCGCATTTTATACTCAAACGATTTTCTACAGAATTCATTTAAATGTTTTGTTGATAAAATATCAATTTTTGATTAAACGAAAAGGATATTTAATAATAAAAATTCTTATTAAATTTAATACAATTTTTAAAAAAGGGTAAAAAATTCTACGTAAGCAAATAAAAAGGAAATAAATCTTGCGTGATCGAACCTCTAGACAAGTGAATAAGAAATAGCTTCAAAAAATAATTATGCTAATGAGTATGACTGAAAAAAGAAACATAAAATAGTATAAGGACAAATATTTACCAAAAAAACGTGAAAAACATATAAGGAGCTTAAACAATAATAGCAAAAATTATAATATACATGTAATTTTTTAGTTACTTCGATGTAATGGAAGAATATGATAAGATAAATGTTAGTTACGATGATGTTATTTTCTAATTATTTTTAGCTGTAAAATATATTTTTTCCATTAAATACATTTTTAGAAAAAGATGAAGTTATTTATAGTAACATATTTTGATATTAAATGAAAGAGTGAGTGTATGTTTTAATTTTTGAAGAGTCAATTCCGACTATAACATAAAAAATACCAATTCCACTTAAGAGAATGAAATATATATATATATATATATATGTGCGTGTGTGTGTGTATATATATATGTGGATACAGACAAATCCTAAATTTAAATTAAAAAGACATTCAAAATCATTATTATGAATAGAGTTATCTTATTGCCTTTCATAAGAGTAATTATAAAACTTTACTATTTTTAATAATAATAGAAGTATTAGAAAGATGGTCTAACGTATCGCCTTTTGTAATACATTACCAAGTATTGTGATGTATGTTTTAAAACCATTAGAGAGTTACTATTCTCAATTTAATGAGGTACTTATGGAGTTTAGGAGTCAGAAAATGTTTTGGAATTTTACGTCTAAAATATTCAAATTCATTTTCTTATGGTATGCAGAGATACGGTTATTTCTTACTTTTATGCCATGTATCGATTTTATAAGTGTAGCATAGTTATAATAGTGACTATAAGAATATTATTAGAATAACTTTTATACAAACTACTGTAAAAATACCAGATACCTTATGTACATAAATAATTACAAAGTCTTTTTGTAGATCTAATATTTGCCATTTAATATTTTTAGGAGTAAATTTATTCTCGATTTATAGTTATGTTTCAATAATTATTTGAGCACTTTGAAATTAAATTCATCAAATGTTTCAGGAGGATATACATATTTAATACCTATCTTCCTCATAAATTTTTCACAACCATTAGTAAATTGTTTTCAATAACTATATAATTATTAGAAATCATCAATCTAAAGCCTGTATCTTTAATCATAATTTCTCTCATTACATTGTCTTTAATAATTCTTATGTCTCCTATTATAACCTTCAGCCCGCCCGACTCAGTAAATCTCTCTCTCTCTCTCTCTCTCTCTCTCTCTATATATATATATATATATATATACACTCATGGACAAAAAAATAGCGCACCAAGAAATAATTGCGGGATCGTAACGAAACTTGGCATGAAGGTACATGTAGGGAAGATATGGAAATGATTAGAAATGCAGAGTGATTGCGCATTACGTATAACGGGTAGAGGGCGTTTAACGTTGTTATCCGTGGAGTATAAAACATGTGACCAAAGCGCTTGTTTAAATGTGCTGAATCGTTTACAAAGAAAGAGCTGAGGTAGACATGCCATTTTGCCGATTTCGAAGATAATATGAGCGGATGTCGCATTTTGAGAGAGGGAGAATCATTGGCATGAAGGAAGCTGAGTAGTCAGCTAGGCGGGCAGCTCGTCAATTAGGCTGATCTGATTGTGATGTGAGGAGGTGTTGGGATCACTGGATCCGAGAGATGTCATTTGCACGAAGTCCAGCCTCAGGACTCCCTCGACACACCAGTCATCAAGTAGACCACCACATCGTAAAAATGCACGCGTACAGTCAACTGCTTTATTGGTCGCTATCCAGGCACAGGTAGCATCTTCACTAGGGGCCTCTGTGTCTTCTCCAGCCATACGAAGGTGCCTGGCTGAAGGACATTTGGGATCGCGGCGCCCATTACGTGTGCTGCCCTTGACGCCCACCCATCGACGACTCAGTTTGGAGTGGTGCCACGCACGAGGAAAGTTGACTGAAGCGGAATGGAACCAGGTCGTCTTTAGCGACGAATCCAGATTTAATCTCAGCAGTGATCACAATCGTGTTCGTGTGTGGAGACAACGTGGTGAGCGCCTCAATCCGGCCTTTGCTTTACAGCGACACACATCTCCTACAGCTGGTGTGGTGGTATAGGGTGTCAATGACACCAATACACGGTCACCCCTAGTATTGATCCGTGGCACCATGACAGCCCAGTGGGATGTC